>VDFB02256319.1:0-118959 GCA_007258455.2 Sequoia sempervirens | reverse complement strand
TTCTTAACAAAAAATCGTGCACTTGAAGATTTTAAAGAGTTTTTGAAAAATTTTCTATAAAAATTTTGCAATTCAAAAGTTTTTTGAGGATTTTTTTTAAAAAAATCTTACTTTTTTAGAGTTTTCGAAGGTTTTTCTGAAAAATCTTACAGTTCGGGAGTTGTGCCGATTGATTGTCTAGTGTTTTGCTCGCTGATCACAATGTTACCTCGTTTTTCGTGCTTTGGAAAACGGGAGGGATGGCTTGTCCAACATCATGTTGGAAAGTACGCAGAGGTTCAATGGAAAGAGTTCTACTACCTGGAAGCAAAAGATACTCAGTTTTCGAGTGCCGGTGTTTAGATTTGGTTGTTCTACGGGAAAGGATTGTAATCACAAGGCGGTTATGCTTCTCCAGTTATCAGTCACCGATGATATGTTTCCAGAAGATTATGGGTAGACTTAGTTTATGTTTGTATGATGACCATTAAGAGAGGGTATTAAAATATTAAATGTACTATTAATGGTCATCTTAGCTTTAGTTAGTCTTTAGTTAACTTAGTCATTTTTTAGCCCTATACCACAAGAAGGAATATACTAAGGGCATTGTCCCCAATGAAAAGATAATTGATATTCATAATTACTTAATTACAAAAGGAGATGAAAGCTCCTTATATAGAAAATTACAAGACGATGTTTCTAAAAAGAAACAATCGTTAATTGAAGCAAACTAAAACAAAAATCAGAAAGATGCTAAAACAACTGAAGCGTAAATAGAAGTTACTAAAAAACATAGTTCCACGGAGTTTCCTAATGGGGGGATGCGTGGACGTGGGGATGGGTTTCAGGGATGGGGGACCAAGGGCCTAAGTTTGGGGATGGCAAGGGGACAGTGGGGGGATGGCGGCAAGGCGGCGGGGTGGCAGCAGGGTGCTAAAATACATATAACACTTGAAAAAATAGTTATAAAAAGATGTATAAGTATAAGAATTATACATCTTCGAGACAACTAGGAGTCCCTTGGACGTCTTGAGGACACCCCAATGTCCTCGAAGTCCTAGTGGCATCTTCGAGACGACGACGATGGTGTTGGGATGGTGGTGCTAGTAGGGGGACGTCCCCTCCAAGTCCCCAAGTCTCCAAGATGGGGATGTTTAGGAAACGTAGGGTTTCCTTTGGGGGGGGGGGAACGCATCCCCGTGGAACACTAGAACTAACAGTGAAGCTAAAGAATCTGACTAGTCAAATGATGAGGGCTATGCAATTTTTATAGCCTTTATTTTTTAGTGTTTAGGGTGTGGGTGGGGACTACTAGACTATTAGGATCAGGGTTAGTGGCCCAAATTTCAAAAATGCCTTTTTTTAAAAGTATTTTTTAAATGTGCTAGATGTGGGGGATGGCAGCAAGTTTCCAGGACATTCAAGGGACATAGTTGAGTTTTTGAAGGGTCTTGGGACGTCCTAGTGTCCCCTCAACATCCCCATTAGCGGAAACACCATAGAAACAACCCCTCTCTCCAGAGATGACATTTTTTTCAGGGGTACACATCCTTGTGGAACACAATATGTAATTAATTGTAATAGTGCTAAGAATGTTTAGGATGGTATCTAGTAAGGCAATATTCTTCATAAGGAGTGCAATATCATATCCAAGTAGGACTTGAACAGTCTTATATTAGGGAAAATCTGTTGGATCTATTTCATTACTTTTGGGTTAGAAGTGACAAATTCATCATAAAAGAAAGCTGGATTAAAACAGTGCCTAGAAGTTATGGAGGTTTATGAAGTCGGCATTGCCATCGGAGTCAATGTTAACCCATTGAGGAATTTGTTAATTCTCACTTTCCTTTACATGGAGCTCAAATGGCTTCCTCACACCTATCATCAACCCTCCTAGATATAACCCATTGACCCTTTTTTGCAAATTTTGTTTCAAATAACTTTTATCAATAACATTGAGATTGTGATGTTCTCCCAAGCATTCTTCCATAAAGGACTATCAAACACAAAGGCTACACCATTAGTGCCATTTGTTTCTTTATCTTTGGATTGTGTCGACACATCAGTAACAAGCACTCTCTTGAATTTCATATTTTATGCACATAGTGCTAGGAGATAATAGACAAACACACTTGATGTTTGCATATTTCCTCATCAAGTAAACAGAAGGTACATGAGTTTAAATTTATTTGGTTCTGACTGTTGTGTATTGGGTTTTGCAGAGTCCTCTAAAACAAGACCTATATATATGCATTCATATATATACACAAATATAACTACATTTGCAGAAAAATTATACATGCACATATACATATGCATATTCAAGAAATTGTGATTTATTGGAAAAATGCAGCATCCTTTTCAGTTATTAAAGGCTGATTATAAAAATTATCCTCAAAGTGGCCGTAATGTTGGGATAATGACATCATCTGATAAAGGACACTCCATGAGGGAAGCCATTGTTGTCCATTCCATCTTAGTTGATCATTGTTCTACTGGGGATCTGATCTATAAGCAATTTCATGTAAAAAGTTTGTCTTTTTCAACTTAATCATCAAAAGATGTTAAAGGAAAATAGCGTATTTGCCCAAAACTGATTGTACACGCATCTTAAATAACATTCTGCCATTTATCCGACAGGAGTTAAATAATAATTAAGGGGGAATAATCATCAGTTCTATATTTTCTAATGATCCCTCTCTAGTATATATTTAAATTTTACCTTCTGATGATGGCAAATAACTTTGTTGCTAAGTATCAAGTAGCTCCTGTGCTAAGTCAATGGAAGGTTCAGAATTTATTAAAACAGATACTTATTTCAGAAGTACCACTTTTCACAAGTTTTTAGTAATGATAAAACAAGGGTATATGACTATATTAAACTTTACATATACAGTTATGCTTATTGTAGACCACCCAATGATTAGTTTAGAGGTATAATATCTAATGCTAAATCAATCATAAGTAATCACACCAAAATTACATAAAAGCTGAAACAGTAAATGCAAAAGAGAGAATGTGCTTAGTTCTATGTTGATTTAGGGTTGTTGATGATGACGATCATGCTGTATATTGTGCCTGCTCATTGGAATCAGGATTCTAGAATTGTATTCACACCTGTCAGTCAAACTGTAATAAATTGGTACTTGGCCACGCCCATTGTTTAGTCTTTGACCACCTTTGCTTCTCGAAGATCTGTCCTCTGCTAAAATGCTCTTTAGATTCTGTTTGCCTTTGCCTATACTTGTATTTGAGATAAATGGGGTGTTGAAAGCACCTTGGGGTTTGGCTTTGTGCAGAGGGAAGTATGAAACTTCAACAATAATGAATCAAACCCCTTTGCTGATTTACAATGATTGGAGACATGTGAGACACAAATGTGAATTGTCGAGATGAAAGTGTAGTATCTCGATGTAGTGTTCTAATGCTGATGCAGAGGTGCAAAAAAGCTTTCTGATGTGTTCCGATGATACTTGCCCATTGATTACTAATGCCCTAGGGCTTGTCCTTAAATAATAGGTCCTAGGTGCTTAATTTGAGATGTATGTCATGTAGGAGGGGAAATGTGTTTGGATTAGGACTTGGCCATGGGTGATCCATAAACTAGAGAAAGCTAGGCTTACTACTAGTATCACATATATATTCTTATGAAGGATTAATGAATTGCACATTCTAAGCAAATCACAAACAAAGAATTCTAAGGAAATTGAGAACCACAATCACCATAAAATGAAGACATAGAGTTTTAACTTGGAAAACTTGAATTCTAGGAGAAAACTCACTTTACACCAGTGTTGCCGGGGGACGTGTCTCCTGCCCCCCTGAGATGCATCTTGGAGATTGGTACGTGTCTTCGGTACTGGAGACGTCCCCGAAAACACCTCCAACAACTCAGAAACTTGATGCGTTGTCTCCCGACGGAAAATTTGGCGTCTCCCGTGAAACTTAAAAGCATAAAAAATTTATAACGTGAAAACATAAAGTTTTGTCACTCTTTGACACAATGACATTTGTGTATTTAAACTTTAAAGTTAATGTTCATTGTTAAACTTTATTACTGCTCTTGTTCTGAAAGTTCAATGTCATGATATATTCTATAAATTATGAATTTTTTATTTATATTAAAAAGGATGGCATCTCCAAGTACCCCTGTCTCCTATTTTCAAAAAAAGTTGTACCGGTACCAGTACAATCTCCTGTACCAGTACCAGTACCAGTACCAGTCTCCTGGCAACCTTGCTTTACGCTACCTTCAAAGTGGATTTCAATCTTAAGCTTCTTGGACACACAAATAGCTTGAAATCAACTTATTTCTGTCCCTAAGATTTCTACAACAACTCACCCATTCAGTCAGTTCTATTATTTTGCCTATGACATTGTATTAAACCTATTAACTTATAGGGTAAATTTTAAATGTTTTTAATGCCATAACAGTCAAGGTTTGGGGGGGAAATTGTGTAAGTGGTGGACGGGGTGATCATGAAGACAACAAATGCCCCAGGCAGAAAGGCATCCATATGTTAGAAGAGGAGGTGTAGTAGAAGATACAGGCGATGGAGTAGAGGGTGAAGGAGTTGGAGGAACAATTGGCGGCGAGGAGCACAGAGGCAGATTAGGTCAAGCGCCAATTGATGGAGGCGGCCCGCATGGTCAAGGCAGCCAGAGAATGAGAGATATTGGTTGAGCACCAACTTTGTGTACGTATAGAGGAGGTGAGACGATTGAGGGAGCTGCAATCCCCGACGACCACTCTGATCTCATCGGTTCATCCAGGGACGTCCTCATTTCCCCCTTCTTCACAGTAGCATCTTTTGTAGTGTCATGCCCCTTTTGCTTGTCATGTGGTCTGGAAGACGACTTCTTTTGTGGCGGGGGGGGGGGATGATGTAGGCGGTCATAGTCATAGTCATAGTCGGGTAGCATAGTTGGCCATAGTCAACCATAGTTAATTATGTTAATAAAACTATAGTCATAATGTAAATATTTCATGTAATGAATGTCACATGTTGTTTGGGTAATTAATTCTCGATTAGTTGGGATGGGTTGTTACGAGGCGTCACGACGATTGGTTTCTCAACCATTGCCAGTGACTATATGTACTCAGTTTGTTGTATTTGGGATATCTATGCTATGATGTTGGTGACATTACACTTTGTACTTGTTGTTGAATAAATGAATAAATACCATTCCTATTATGTGTATCATGTGTTCTTAAGTATTATCGTACATGTATTATGCTCTGTCAGTTAATTCTATTTACTCTCGTAGTATGTTGTAATTCATTCTCGTGAGTAAACAGTGGTGCCAATCTTATGAATACTAAGAGTTGGGTATAATAAAGGTAAGCTAAGCTATGAAAAAGACAATGAAAGATACAATGATGTCCCTAGAAGAAGTTTGAATGGATTGGTAGAAAATTGGAGCAATGAGATATGGGAAAACAAAAACAAGTTCTATGCAAAAATATGACAAGTTGCAATAAAGATTGCCACAGGGTAGTTGTGGCCATACTAGTGTAGTAGCAACCCAATACTAAAGAGATGAAGTGTGTAGAAGTGAGAGAAAATAGGAACACAAATTGAAAGTTGAATTTTGCAATGGAAACCATCTAATGTGGTAGCAATTGAATGACCATGGTGGTGATTGTACTAGAGTAGTGGTGTCCTTTGTGATTTGGGATTTGAAAGTTCTACAACTAGTGTATGTTCTATTGGTTGTTGATGTGCTTGCACATTTTGGAGATGAGATCTCAGTTAGAAGATCTTGTGGCTGAAAACTACAGTGGGCAAGAAAAAATTATGACTACTTGGGAGTATGCCTAGGTCAGACCCTTGTTTGGTTTATTTTAGCCTCCATGTGTAGCCTATGGGAAATATCGCGTGTGTTGGCCTAGGTGAAAATAAGTCCTTTAGGGAATTCCTATAATCCTTCTACGGTTCTACCAATGTGTGGTGAGTGCTTTATGAATGGAGGAAATAAAGATGGTAATGGATTGCCAAGATGCCAAGGCTTTTGGAAATGGACAAGAGTGGGGATACAAGTTTTTGGATGATGGACAATGGTAAGGGAAGTTGTGGAAGCTATGGATGAGGGTATGAGAAATTGGAAAATGAAAAGAAGAAAACTTCACAAGAGTTCACAAGGAGAATAACAAAATAATAGAATTCAAATGTTGGAGAGGGAATTCCAAAATTGTAATGCAAGAGAGAAATAAGAGAGATTTTGAGAGAGATAACAAGGTTCGAAATAACTTATTTATGGAGTTGGTGCATGGTAGCCATTCCAAATTGCAAAAATGCCACAAGAGTTGACTTTTAATTGTTTAAAAATTGTTCTTTGTGCGTCAATGCCATTGTGATCATAGCCTTGACCAAGTCACTATTGCAATTGCATTAGCATCTACGTTGACACAAAATTTTGAAAAGTTCAAAAATTGGCTAGAAATAGCTGTTGGGTAGGTTTATGTCCATTTGGCATCTTGATAGTTGGTTTTAAGGCTAAGGAATTAGCAAAATGCTTCCTAAAAGTCATTATGGGGATGTACACACTAAAATGAGTGCATAATATAGAATACAAATTTTGAAGTACACAATTTTTGACTCTGCAAAAGTCTAACTAGAATTCAAACTATTCTACTCCAATCCTTCTTCTATGCCTCTATGAGCATTTATGTATGCTAAATAGACTTGAATAATCGTGCTAGGAATCTCATAAGCCCTCATAAACCAATACAAAATTGTTATGTGTTACAAATTGGCTGTTTCATATAGAAGCTTAAAATACTCCATCTCTCTCCAATTTTTAGGTGTTCTTTGAGTATGGGCATGGATGGAGGTTTGGAATTTGAACATGATAGAAGAGTGAGCGGTGGAAGTATGGATGACATAAGAGAGAGGGTGGTGGATATGGTTGGTGGGGAGTGTTAGATGAAGGAGTAGAGGTATATTACATCATGTAGGATGTAGGTATCACTGGAGTGGTATAGTTAGGAGGAGGGCCATAGAGAGTGGGGAAGGTTGAGAAAGCATAGACACTTTGTGGTGGAATGGTAGAGGAGGTAGGGGGTAAAACAGTGGGGTTAAACAATGGTGGAAGGGGTAATAGTAGAGGATGGGACAATGGTAGGAGGAGGAGGGGAAGTAGATGTACCAAAAAAGAAGGTAAATGAAGTAATATTAGCACCTATAGCTTGTAAGCCCTTTAACCAACATGGCTTGTTGATGAATTGATAGTGAATCATGTTCCCTAGTTGCATATGATTCTCTGCATGAGCCAAAGTAGCAAGTTCATTGGCAAATTCATGTTGCTCAACATGAACATCATGATCATGATCATCCCCATTGTTCTCAACAATAGCATTGAAATATACTTGAGTTTCATTAGAGTGGGAAACCATATTAGGGTTTAGGTGAGCACTTGTTAAAGGAAGATTAAGATCACAAGTAGCTCATGACATAAGCCATGTAATACAGCTTATGAAAGATAGGAAAATAAAGCACAATAAAACATTTTCAAATTAAAAAATTACAAATATTAGTTATGTGTCATATTTGAAAATGAAGCCCTAATAAGGTATCAAAGGTTGTGTAGGGTACACTAAAATGAAGGTCATACACCTGAAAAAGAGAGATATAACAATGCCATTGCAATAGATAGGAATATACACCATGTTAGTTTTAGGATCAGAAATGAAATAAGCAGAAATACAACAACACATAGAACAATGAACACAGCAGATACCCTGGGAAAACCCTCCTACTTGAGGGAGAAAAACCCAGCAAATAATCTCTTATATATCAGATAAAAGTGCAGAATTCTGCATACAGAGTCAGGCCTTACACAAGGCTGAATAAATACAATGATTGGAGACACTTCTCCACAATTGGTAACACTTCTCCACAATTGGTAACACTTCTCTTTGAAATCGAATCTGCTGCTACAAGGATGGTGAACTGCTGCTAAGGTGCGAACTTGGAGTAATTGAATTGATTGTCAAATGAGAGGTCTTCATCCTTTACTTATACCCAACTAGGCAACCTCTTCTCTAGGTCGGCCCCTAGAAGATATAAAATATTATTTGAAACTGAAAGGCTGACCTGCCTTGAAGAAGAATAAATTAAGGAGAAAAATATCTCCCGCAGCTATAACACTAACACACCATAGGAAGTTAATTAAATAAATGTGAAGGGATTTTTTTTTTTCCCTAATGTTAAATCTAGGCTAATTAAATAAATGATATCGATAAATGCACTCAATTAACCTATATTAAATAAATGATTGTTGGAAATGATAACATGTATAAATTAATGCTATTTTAAGAAATTAAATGTGAAGGAAGTGTCTTCTTAGCTGTTGGAACTACAATGGAGATAAAATATTATGTAGTGCAAATTCCACTCACTTGGGTACAAAAAAATAGGTGATCTAGGTGCACTTGCTACTCATAAATCTTTGCAATGTTTAGCCCATTGAGGGTTGAATTTGCAGTTTTGGATAAATTTTGCAGCACACACCTTGTTGGGATAAGGTGTCTCAACCTTTCAATCTTAATGTTCATTTTTAATCTTTTGTATGTATTGCTATTTCATCTTTTGTGCCTTTTGCCTCCACTTGGGAAAGTTGGTGTCCCATTTTCGAGTGGCATGAATTTATTCTCATTGGATAAATTTTGCAGCACACATCTTGTTGGGATAAGGTGTCTCAACGTTTCAATCTTAATGTTCATTTTTAATCTTTTGTATGTATTGCTATTTCATCTTTTGTGTCTTTTGTCTCCACTTGGGAAAGTTGGTGTCCCATTTTGGAGTGGCATGAATTTATTCTCAAGTGAGGATGTAGGTGTCTCACTATAGTCTTGTTTTATTTGGACAAGTCTCATTTTATTTGGACATGTGTGTAAGAGCACCTTGACTAGTCTTCACAAGGGGTTGAATATGATAGATTCTTATGACATGTAAGAGCATGTAAGAGGGAGGTTACATTGGAATCTTAACCAGCATTATGATAGTGTAGAACACTTGCAATGAAGCATCTAATGCATGGAAGAATAAGGACAAATTGGATGACCAAGTTGTCAAATATTTTATGTTATGACACTATGACATGTAAGGAATATGCTATTAATAACTAGAGCATCTTGGACCAAGAGAGGTGTTGGGTTTTGAGTCCAACCAATTTGGACACAATACCTCTGTGGAGCTTGTAAATGGTTTACAAAACTATCCCACGGTTTCATCATGTAGTTCTATTAATTGGAGTTTGGTCTAGGAGGTTAGACAAGTTATTTTGCAGGTCATAGTAGTAACAAAATGTTGCAAGAATTTAGATAGAAAAGTTGTATTGGTGTAACTCATTCAAAGGATTAATACAGGTTTTGGATCTCTTTGGGTGGAGTTTCTTTTGCAAGGGCTTTTCCATGTATATCTTTTATTATGGTTTGCATTCTCTTTGTGGTTTTTTCCATTTCCATTTGATTTATCATGGTTTATGTACTTGAATGTTTTAAGTTTGCAACATATTTTCGCTCGTTTGTTATATCTTGTTTCTACATTT
The DNA here is from genome assembly GCA_007258455.2 of Sequoia sempervirens. Classification (NCBI taxonomy): domain Eukaryota; kingdom Viridiplantae; phylum Streptophyta; class Pinopsida; order Cupressales; family Cupressaceae; genus Sequoia; species Sequoia sempervirens. The sequence goes on along the minus strand of VDFB02256319.1, from coordinate 109,428 downwards.
GATATTAGAGCTACAATTGGCTTGATTAGAGAGAGGGATGGCTTTTTTTGAGTGTGATTGGGTTTTTGCTGTAGTGGGAGTGTGTTGTATTTTCTTGCAGTATTAGGTTTAAGGTTATAAGATATAATGGCTAGCTCATCTTGGTTGGAGATTGAAAAGTTCAATAGTACAAGGTTTGAGCTATGGAAACTAAAGATGTAGGATCTTTTGGAGGAAAGGGATCAATGGGTTGCTTGCAAAATGAGAAGAAACCAAATGATACATCAAATGAGAAATGGGTAAAAGTAGATAAAAACACGTGGCACTATTTGTTTGTGTTTATTTGGTTTTATTTTATTCAATGTTTCTAGTGAGACTACTACATATAAGTTGTGGAATAGAATAGGAGAGATGTATCAAACTAAGAGTCTCATTAATAAGTTATTTTTGAAAAGAAAGTTCTATTCTCTTAAGATGAAGGATGGAGACACAATTGCATAACACTTAAATTCATTTAATCTAAGCTTGAGATAGTTATAGTCAATTGATGTGAAAATAGATGAGGATAAATACATTTTGTGTCATGCTCATTGCTTGAATCTTGGGATAATTTGATCCTTGCAATTAGTGGTTCTTTTACAAATGATTGAAAATTGGATGCCCTCATTGCCACCCTACTCATAGGGGAAAAATGAGGAGAGAGACTTTGGAGGGGTCTAAGGATGCATTGAATGTGTGGGGTAGATCTAAAGACAAAGGCAAGCACACGAAGAAAGTTGATAAAAACAAGTCTAAGGAACGATCTAAGTCCAAAGGAAGTTCTAAACTGCCTGGTAAGAGTAGAGTGAGGTGTTGGAATTGTGGCAAATAAGGGTATCTAAAAAATAAATGCAAGAATAAGAAGAAAAATAATGATGTCTCCTCTATGGATAGATCCCCTAATGATGACTCCTCACAAGGAGTGGTTTTTAGCATACCCCATTGATGATGGTGGGGAATTTTTCTTTGGAGACAACAACACATAGAAGATTGTGGGTTGAGAGGAGGTGAAATTGATTTTTAAAGGTGGGAGAGTGAAAACACTCAAGGATTGCGTATCCTTGGTTTAGCTGGAAATTTAATTTTTGTATAAAAAAAGAATGATTCAAGGGTGCATGTTACTTTTGAGAAGATTGGTTCCAAGTTGAGCAAAGGGAATTTGGTGTTGGCTAAGGACACTCATTGTGGGACCCTATCAGGCTAGAAGCACCCACTTTTTGTAACTTTGTTAATTTAGTTGATAACTCTTTATGTTGTAAACTATGGCACCACAAGATGGGTCACATAGGGGAGAAGGCTCTCAAAACCCCTATAAATAATATGGTTGATGGTTTGGTTGTTGAGATGATTTTGATTTCTATGAACATTATGTGTATGGCAAACAACATAACTTTTTTTGTAAAATTTGGTAGTACTAGGACTAAACAATGTTGAAGGCTATTCATAGTGTTGTATTTGGTCTTGTGGATGTGCTTTAGATCGAAAAGTCTTGCTATTGTGTTTTTTTTTGTTGATGATTAATCTAGATATTTATAGGTTTAATTTTTGAAGGAATAGTTTATTGTATTTTCTACATTTAAAGAGTTTAAAACACTTGTTGAAAAATAGATAAATAGGAAAGTAAAGGTTTCAATAATGGATAATGGTGGTGAGTTTTGCTCTAGGAACTTTGATGATTATTGCAAGCATGCAAGGGTTGTTAGACAAAAAATAACTCCGTATACTTTGCAACAAAATGGAGTGGTAGAAAGAATGAATAGGACTTTAAAGGATAGAGTTAGAATCATGTTGAGTAGTATTAAGATTGAACAACATTTGTGGGTTGAAGTGGTTCACACTGCTTGTTACTTGGTTAATAGATCTCCCACTTTTGCACTTGTTGACAAAATATCCTACGAGGTATGAACAGGTAAATGACCATTGGTTTCTCATTTCAAAGTTTTGAGTAGTGAGGCATATGTTCATGTTCCTAATGAAAAATGTTTTAAGCTTGATATTAGGGCTAACAAGTGTGTTTTTGTGGGTTATTGTGTGAATATTATGGGTTATAGGCTTTGGGATCCTATGGCAATGAAATGTTATATTCAAAGGATGTTATTTTCAGAGAGCTCAAAGAATCTAAAAATGATGAACCACCTCATGTGAAGCCTAACAAAACAGTGCATTTGATATTAAGATTGATAAACAATAAGATGCATGGGTAGAACAACATGATGGACAAAATGAGGAAGGAGAAGGTTTAGATTTGAGGTTCGATGAGGAACAACATGACCTTGTTACACCTCTTTGAAGGTCTACGAGGCAGTGTAATCTGGTTGAAAGGTATAGCCCTTCTGATTATAGTTGTGTATTTTCTGTATTGTGTACTAATAATGAACCTAGATTTGTGAAGGAAGCTTTGTCTTTAGATGAGCATGAGTCTTGGTTAGAGGCCATGAAAGATTAAATAAAGGCCTTGGAGAAATGTGACACATGGGATCTAGTAGAGCTGCTTGAGGGGAAGAAAGCCATTGGATGCAAATGGGTATTTAGAAATAAATTGGGGAGCTGTACAAGGCTTGGTTAGTGGCAAAAGGTTACTCCTAGGTTGAGGGAGTAGATTTTAGAGAGATTTTTTCTCATGTGGCTAAACTAACATGTGTTAGATTCCTTTTATCTATTGTTGCTTCTTTTGATTTAGAGGTAGAGCAAATGGATTTTGAAACAACTTTTCTACATTAGGATCTTGATGAGGAAATATTTATGACACAACCCCATAATTTTGTGGTGAGGGGACAAGAAAACTTGGTTTGCAAATTAAAGAGATCTTTGTATGGTTTAAAACAACCACTAAGAATGTGGTATCAGAAATTAGTTGCCTTTGCATTGGATCATGACCTTATTAGGAGTGAAGTCGATCATTGTGTTTATTGTAAATTAATTGATGATTGGTTATTAATCATTGTCATATTGTTGATTGTGTTATTTGTTAGAAATGATAAGGGGATCTTGAGGGAACTTAAAGGTCAGTTATTTGGTACATTTGATATGAAAAATTTAGGGGCTGCAAAATATATCTTGGATATGGAATTCAATAGTGATTGCATTAACAAAAACCATGGTTAAATCAAAAGAAGTATGTTGACATTATTTTTCAATGTTTTGCCATGCATGATTGTAAAGTAGTTGGTATTCCCTTTTTGTTTGGCACTGGGCTATATCTAGATCAATCTCTTAAAATAGGTGACGAATTTGAAGAGATGTATAAAATTTCATATGCTAGTGCTATAGGAAACCTTATGCATGCCATAGTCTATACAAGATTTGATGTTGCCCAAGCAGTGGGAGTTCTTAGTAGGTTCATGGCAAATCTTGGTAAAGAACATTGGACTTATGTGAAAAGTTTTTTTAGATATCTATGTGGGACTCCTAACCGTTGCATTTTTTTTATCATGAATCTAATTAAGTGGGCAAGATGGTTGATGGGTCCACGAGTGGCTATGTCTTTACTTTGTTTGGAGGAGTAGTTAGTTGAATGAGCAAACAACAACCTACAGTTGCATTTTCCACCACACAAGTAGAGTACAGGGCTACGACACATGGTTGTAAGGAGGCAATGTGGTTAGAGAAATTGTGTTCACATATTGACTTCTAGTGTACACAAATGAGAATGTGACAATCAGTGTGCCATTTGTTTGGCTAGAAATTCAATGTGCCATGCTAACATGAAGCATATTAATGCTCAAAATCACTTTGTTTGGGAAACAATTGAGGGTGTTCGGGTCATGTTATAGAAAGTGGGCACCTCAAAGAATGTTGTAGATTCCCTCACTAAATTGGTGAGCAAGAAGAAGTTCAATTGGTGCAAGGAGGCCATGGGCCTCAAATCTTCTAGAACTTGGTTTGATATTGTTGTAAGTTTCCAGTTTTGTCCCTTTATACTTGTTGGAGTTATGGAAGAACTCATGGGTACAACACTCTACTATTAAAACAAAAAGCCTTATAAGAGATAGAGAGATGCAATGAAAGAATTGCTATATTTCCTCAAAACAAATGAATATAGTATGTTAGAATACAATGATATGAACTTGCTATATAGGCAAGGACAAAACCCTAGGACAAACTAAGATCACAAGAAGTGTTTAAATCCTAGAAAATGAGACACAAAAAGAAAATAACCTATGTAAGCTTAATTAACAAGGTATGAGTAGGTTCTTAAGTGTAACTAGCTAGTTAATGTACCTTGTTCACACTAACAACCCCCCAATAAGTGCAACTTAGGGAGGTACAAAATAATGCATTAAAAGCAAAGATGGGTTTTGACAAATAGTATCTCTCACAAATGAAGAGAATGAGGAAAACTTGTGGAAAAAAAAACTCCCCTCCAAAAGAGAGAAACATGAAAAGAAAACATGCGAAAATAGAGAAACGAACATGAAAAGAAAACATGTACTAGTGAAGGAAGGAGGATTCAAGAAGCCCCCTCACAAACAACTTACTTCACCTCAAGCATTGATTGTAGTTGAAGGTAATGAGCCGATGCAAAAGGCTAGTGAAGATGTATGCAACTTGCTCCTTTGTAGGAAATTACTCCAAGTTGAGAAGACCATCCTAGATGAGTTGCCTTTTGAAGTGCATGTGGATCTCAATATGCTTAGTTTGTTGATGCTCCCTTGGGTTGTGTGAAATGTGAATGGCACTATGATTGTCACACTAGATAGTGGTAGGATTATTAGGAGGAAATCCAAACTCAACAACTGCCGAAGACAGAGATCCTCTTGGCTAGCCAAATTGGACCTCAATACTTTGCCTTTGTAGATGATAATGCAATAGCATATTGCTTCTTGTAAGACCATGCAATGGGCCATGAACCAAGGCAAAAGACAAAACTAGAAGTAGACTTGCTATTGTCAACATCACTAGCTCAATTTGAGTAAATGAAGTTGACAACCTGAGAGCCTCTTGATGTATAGTGAATACAAAAATGTGTGGTGCCCCGAATATATATCAAAATATGTTTGGTAGCCATCCAATGAATCTCATGTGGATATTGAGAGAAACATAAGACAAGTCCAACTGTAAAAGAAATATCAAGATGAGGGTAAGGTACAAAAGATTGCCAACCAACCACCTATACAATGTGGCATCAATTGTAGGATTGGAGCAACTGGAAGACAATACAACACCTGATTGGAATGGAGTGGGGGTAGGCTTGCAATCAAGCATGCAAATATTTGTACCAAATCAAGAGCATACTTCTATTGAAAAATGGCAAGCCCCTTTGAAGATTGAATAAACTATAAATCAAGAAAGTAATGCAGAAGTCCAAGATTTGTTACATCAAATTGCTCCACCAATGCTTGTATGCTTTGAATCATGGAAGATGAGTTACTTTTAAGGATCAAGTCATTAACATACAATACTAGAATCATAAGATCGTCAATCTCTGAAGCAAATCAAGAGCATAAATATGTTGAAAAATGGCAATCCCCTTGAAGATTGAATAGCCTATGAACCAAGAAAGTAATGCAAAAGTCCAAGATCTGTAACATCAAATTGCTCCATCAATGCTTGTTGTACACTCTGAATCATGGAAGATGAGTGACTTGTAAGGATCAAGTCATTGACATGTAACTAATGGCTCTATTGATAAGTACGAAGCAAGTCTTGTTGCTAGGGAATTTTCTTATGTTGAAGGTATTGACCATTCCAAGACCTTTAATCCTACTGCCAAAATGGAATCCATTCTTCTTGTACTTTCTCTAGATGCAATAATTGTGTGGAGTAAGACAAGGAGACAATAATTGTGTGGAGTAAGACAATCAATTGAAGAGGTTTCTACCATTTTGAATAAAATTTAGAGTACAAAATTTGACAAATATGTAGCAGTAGATAGCTTTTCATCCGTTAATGTGTTTTAGGGATAAAATATAAGCCCCCTTAGCAAGAAAACTAATTTTTTTTGCAAATTTTCACAAGAGTATAGTAAAATATAATGAGTTTACTTCAAATTGAAATTAAAAGTACCTGGAGTAAAATCTAGAAAACCCAATTGTATGGTCGTGTAGTGCTTAGAACCGACTTTCTAATGCCTATTTTTTTTTGCAAAAATCCAATATTGTATTGCCAAGTTATGGCCTTTTCTATAAAATTGCTTCGTTAGGGCATAAGAGAAAACAAAGTGCATAGTTTGGGTGTTGATCACCTACATGACTAGGTGGTAATGGCTAGGGGTTGGGGTTGGTGGATGATGATGTCAGCCCTATGTTGATAATACTTAGCAAATGATTTTTTTAAATTAAAAATTTACAAATTTGTACTAGATGAAGTAGGGCTGATGTAGGCGAGAATATACTCAAGAATATGTTAATCTACATAGCGATGGCAACTAGATAGTATGGCCAATTATGGTGATCATATGACCATATGGAATTGTACATGATTTTTTGCCTTGATTTCTCCAAACTCTCAAGAAAAGTTATGAAACTTTTTGGCTCTGCATTCTATTGTGCTCTATATGGATTTATAAGTTTTTGGGCCTTGTGAGCATAACTATGAGGCTTGTTTTGCTACAGGAGGCCTTATGTAAAAGTTGTTAGTAAAAGCTCTTGAAAAACAAGAACGGGTTTGTTGATTTAAGCTGTATTTCGGGGACATGACATAAGCTACAACTTTCTTCTTATTTGTGTTTCAGCTTTTACATTTACTGCTTCAGCTCATGTCATTTGGATCTGATTGCTTGTGATTGATTATGCATTAGACATTAGACCTCTAAATTAAACGTGGTGTGTTTTATTTCCATATACTAATTAAATGTAAACTTTAATATTATACATACATTCCTTGTTTTACCAGTTCTAAATGTGTGAAATGGTACTTATGAAATAAGTATTTGCTTTAAAAAAAATTGCAACTCCCATTTGGTTTAACATAGGAACTACTTGATACTTAAGCAACAAACTTATTTTTTATCTTCAAATGGTAAACTTCACATATATATACTAAAGAGGAATCAATACAAAATACAGAGTTGATGGCCACTCTCCCATGATTATTATCTTACTCTTGTCAGGCAAATGGCCGTATGTTGTTTGAGATGATTGTACAATCGGTTTTGGACAAGGAATCTACATATAGTTTTCCTTTAGCATCACTTTAATAATTTAGTTGATAGGAAGAAACTTTTACATGAATTTGCTTATAGATCAGATCCCCAACATTATTGTAATGTCCCCTTTTTTCGGGATCTGTATCCTTGCAATGGTTAGTCTACTATTTGGTCCCTGTAGGCTATTAGGATGTTCAAGGGACCCTTTGGAGGGTATTCAGGGACTTCAGTAGGCTTGATGTTTTCATTCTGGCATCTTCAGCTCAGTGATCTAGTATTTTGCTTGGTAGGCCTTACGAAGGCAGTTCAGGAGTTCTTCGTTCACACTTGCTATTTATAGTAAGTGATATCAGGTTCAGTGGTGGCACACCTATAGTTGGTATTTGTGTTAGGACACTCTCAGGAGGTTATTTCTAGATTATTGCCAGGAGTAATTAAATTATTAAAGTCACGTTACTTTAATAATATTCTTTTATTAAAGTGACTTTATAATTTAATGTTATAAAGTTACTAATAATAAAGTACTTTATAATATGGTGTTATAAAGATGTAGACTCTATAGAGGAAGGATGGAGGCCAATGGTTGAATGCTTCCTACCGTTGCGGAGACCAGGGTTTCACCAAGTCTGATCTCGATTGTGAAGGCGTCTCAGGGTTTCTTCAGCGGCATTTGGTGCAGTGAAGTTCGCAATGGGGAGAAGGTCGGTAGGGGTTTTCAAGCAGGGCGCGTAGAGGAGCTAAGCCAAAGCGGCGATAGTTTAGGCTTGGAGGATGAAGCTCTGCCTTCACAGCAAGGCCAGATTATGGTTGGAGATTCTCAGTTTAATGGAGTCCCTATCAGAGAAAGCGTTAGTCCGGGAAGCCAAAAAGGAAATGATGTGAGGAGATCACAAAAAGAGAAGAGAACGAAGGCAAACAGCCCTAGCAGAGCCGGCTATGTAGCGGTTGGGGGTGACTTAGCAGAGCTTCAAAGCCAGAAGGGAGAGCCTTGTGCAGTAGTTGTCTCAGGAGGTGATGGCTTGGATAAGGGGCTCCAAGTAAATTAGGATGGGGGAGCTCAAGCGGGACCTTTACAGACATTGAAGACTTCAAATAAAAGCTCGAAAGAAAGGAAAGGAGTGGGTTCTGGATCACTTCCGACATCTAGATCAATCACATTGGAGCTAGATGAAGAGCTCAAGCAAGAAGTTTTTTCTGGGCTGGGTCTGATAGGAAGATTCAAGGGTTTTTGTCCAAGTTTGGGGGATTTACACCAGTAGATTACTCAACAATGGGTATGTGTTCTAGAAGGGTATGTCCAAATTTACCCCATGGCAAAAGGCTTTTTCATAGTTGTTTTTGAAAAAGAACAAGATAGAAACAAGATTCTTTGTGAATACTACTGGGAATGGGAAGAAAAATACCCACTGATGTTAAAGCCATGTCATCCGGCTTTTAATCCAGCCATTGAAGTGTTTGAGAAGGTCCCTATCTGGGTAAGACTTCCCAACTTTCCATTATAATTTTTGTTTGATTCTTGCTTAGAGGTTGTAGGGAATTATTTAGGGAGTTTTCTAATGATGGATGAAGGGTCTTCAAACCTTATGCATTCAAATTTTGCTCGGATTCTAGTGGAAATGGATATTTCAAAGGCCCCTCCAGAGGAGATATGCTTAAAAACGTCTAAAGGTTGTTGGGTGCAGCCCTTGGACTATGAAGGGATTCCTTTTAGATGCAGAGTTTGCTTCAAAACTGGTTATTTGGCTACTCAATGTACCAAACACAAAGCAACTAAATCAGCCTCCTGGTGGAAAGATGTTGGCCCCCAACATTACACGGTGGAGAAAAAGGTTGAGATTCAAGGGAGCTCCCAGGAGATAAGCAGGGTGGAAGGGGCTCAAGATGAGTTTGTTGAGGCATAAGTCGACAGAAGGGTAGTTCAACAACAAAATGATGAAATTCGGGCACAGGAAGGGAATCCTGCTGAAAAAATAGATAATGTTGGTCTCAATGAAAGGGAGTTGAATCCCAAAAATTGGGCAACTACACCTAAGTAACGAGAGAAAAAGGGTATGGTGAGATCGCTAGTGAAAGTGAAAGGGAATCCAAAAGTTGTTGAATAGTGCCAACAAACAATCAAAAGTTTGGATGATGTTTTGAAGAGTCCGGCTGACAAACCTTTGCATTGGCAGGGGGCGACAACAAGGGTAGAGGATGGCTAGCAAACTGTCAAGGGGAAGAATGCAAAGAGAGAAAGAAAGGAATCTTTTGCAATGGTTCTCAGGTCTCAGGTGAAGAAAAGACCAATTTGAGTGATAAACTAGTGATTTGGTAGTAGGTCCTTGGTAGGGATTGTTGGGTCAAGCTAGTCCTCTAGCGAAGTTAGTGATTGTGGTACTTTTCATTGTTAGTAACTTGTTATTTGGAGTGTATTGGGAAAATTGTTGGGTAAGGGACTCTTGTAAGGATCTTTGTGGGTGTGGAAAGGCTTTTAAGCAGATTTTACAGGCAAAAGCATAATGTATTTTGTTTTCTAATTAATAAAATTATCTCTGTTACCGACCAAAAAAATAAAAATGGCGTTATAAGGTGAATAAAGTAACTTTAATTGAAATGATATATTTTAATTTATTTTATTATTATTTCATTAAATGGCACATGTTTCGAAAAGTGAATTTAATTAAAAGATTTAAAGAGGCCAAATGAGGCGTTGGATTTTGGAAATAAATTACTTTATTATTTTAATAAAGTTAATTGCCAAGAGGGGCGTAGGGTTTGGAGGTGAATAAAAGAGCAAAGAGAAGTCACTTTTCATTATCCAAGATATTATTTACAAAACAATGGCTGAGCAACAGGTTTGCAGGTTTGAAGCTTCAAGCTGATCAGAGGATGAAAACCCTCGATTAGGATAGGATCTACAGGTGTGGAAAATCACCCAAGGGCATTTTGAGAGATAGTCTCACACAAAGATTATTACAGAGCTTCATCAATTTCCTAGAGATCATCATTTAAGGGTTTACAAAGTTTTTAGGGTATAGGGTTTTACAGAGTTTTTTCAGGGTACAAGGTTTTACAAAGTTTTTTCAAGGTACAAGGTTGAAGATTGTTGATACTCATAACTGCTGATCAAGCAACATTGCCAAATTTGAGATTTATGCTATTGATTTCGGGTATGGATTTTATGTATTCCTTGAATCATTAATAAAAATTCTGGTTATTTGTCTCTTGCATTTGTTTGGAATTGTTCTTTTGCAAAATTCTATATCATTTGTATAGTTGGAGAAATTCAAATAACCCAGATCAAGGTGGGTTATTACATTGGTATCAAAGCAAAGAGAAGTCACTTTTCATTATCCAAGATATTATTTACAAAACAATGGTTGAGCAATGAGTGTCCCACCTTGTTTTGATACCAATGTAGTAACCCCCTATGATCTAGGGTTTTTACCAAGAAATACAAACATAGATATTTGCAAACAAACCAATTTCCAAACAGTTGCAAGAAATTAAATAACTAGATTTTATTAATGCTTAAAGAAATACATGAAATCCATACCTAAAATCAACAACATAAATCTTAGATTTGGGAATGCTTGATCAACAGCTATGAATATCAACAATCTTCAAACTAAACCCTGAAGAACTCTGTAAACCCTTGAATGATGATCTCCAGGAGATTGATGAAGCTCTATAATAATCTTTGTGAGACTGTCTCTCAGAATGCCCTTGGGTGATCTTTCACACCTGTAGACATTGTCCTATTTGAGGGTTTCCATCCTCACAATAGCTTGAAACTCCATGCTTGCAAACCTTGATGCTCAACTCTCTTCAATTTGCAAATAATAATCTTCGATAATTGTTGGCGTAACAACTAGCACCTCTGGAGTAAGAGTTGGTACGGACAGCTATGCACACTACGCAATGAGTGCTCTTCAAATTAGGAGGGGAAGCTCCCTCGTTATGCTTGACAAAAGTGCTTTGAAAAGGAAAGTAAACTAAACTAAATCCTGTCTTTTTGTTTCAGTTGTAGAGGTACAAGGCTTTCTCGAAAACTATATATGTTGCAGCTGAGTATTTTCTGGTTTTGCAGACTACTAACTACAACTATGCCAATTAATTAAAATCTATCCAGTTTCCTCAAGAAAAACAGAGCATGAGGAAATGGAGCAAGGTTTGACTATCAGATGATAAACGAGTATAGATTCTCAACTTGAAGGCAAGGTGGCACATCTATTAGCTCAATCTAAACACGTTTATTGACAACAACATCACACGATAAACTGAATACGGATTCTCAACTTGAAGGCAAGGTGGCACGACTATCAGCTCAATCCGAATAAGTTTATTGTTCACAACAACATACGATAACCAAGTACAAATTCTCTACTTGAGGGCAAGGTGGCACAACTATCATCTCAATCTGAACAAGCTTATTGAACACAAAACAGATTTTATCTAACTAAGGAAAGAATCAGCCATTATAATTGCATGAAACCCTATGTGGCATAACAATTCATCATAATAGTAAAAACTGTGAACAAATACAAAAAGAGCAATATTGAGGCAAGGTAGGCACGGCATATATTTCTCTCTCGTGCAAAAGTTATGTACAAATGAGCAAAAACTCTTATTTATAGACATCGAAAGGTGTAGGGAACCCTAAAATCACCTTGAGTCAACTACAGTCTTGCAATGCATGCAAGTTCTAATAAAGTAACCATACAACACTGAAAAACTACCACCGCTTAACCAAAACATCTAATCTAAAATGGACAATTGTGCAAGCATGCACGCCCTTATTGGAAAGCAGTTAACTGAAGACCAACACGCTTAACGAAAACCCTAAATGAAACTCCAAGTAACAGCAAAATTCGTAATAGATATGCATGTGATGAAACAACGAAGCACTTGAGAAAGTAACGCCAAGTTTAACTCCTGTGTGTAATGTCTATCCTGAGAGGTAGGAACTGAAGTCTACTGTCTGTGATCTCGAGCAACCAATCCCTCAACGAGATCGTTAACTGAATCACTATCTGGAGCTCTGATACTCTGTCGAAGAATGCTATGCCTACGCAACATGTCTTCACCACCGTGATCCTGACCTGTTCGCCTCCCTACCCGGTTGCCCCATCGAATACCGTCGACAAGACCAGAACCGACAATCTTACAGCCAATGGTCTCCCCACTGAAAATAGCATGAATGAGTGCCTGGAGCTCTAACTGAACATCAGTAAGCTCAACATAGGAACCACCCTCAATCTGATATCGACACGGTTAGCGAGATACTAAAGTCCTCACAAACCGGAGTGCACTAGTAACGTGCTCTCTACTCTCAGCCAATTCTGACGCCATAGTCTCCTCTATCTTTGCCTTGAAAACCAACTGTGTTTTCCAAGAATAGATAGCTTCTCTATCTTCTGCATCTGTGACTGATTCATATGCCATACTCAGGTGAGCAATCATAATCTCATCCCGGGGTCTGTTAATTTCCATTTCTTGCTCCTCATCCTGGAGACAAAGATGGAGCTCTCGTGCATTGTACCGTAACTGATATAACTCTGTGAGCATAGAACGGCCTCTGGCAACGAACTCCTCTTCCCACTCATCCAAACGCTTGCCATATGCAACTAAATGATTAAGTTGGCCTTGTTCTGCTGGAGGCTCAAGCATTGGTGGGAGTGTGGTAAATGGCATCAATTCGTGAACAAGACCGAAATGTATTGACGGTTGTTCAATTTCAGCCCAGGCTGCCTCTTCTTATCTTCTTCGCCCTTAGTATTCTAGTTGGCCTTGTTCTACCGAGGCTCAAGCATCGTGGAGTGTGGTAATGGCATTCGACCGTGAACAAGCATCAAATGTATTGACTGTTGTTCGATTTCCAGCCTTTGAGTGCCGCCTTATCTTCTCCGCTCCTTAGTATTCTATCGCACTGCTCAGAGTAAATTTAGTAGATCAACCCGGAACCGGGCGGTGCCACGCACCAAGGCTGATCGGTGATAACCCTCAAGTCCCGAGATTCCAACTCAGCCAAGCTCTTCCTGTGAGGTACAACAGTCTCGACTACGATCTCCATGTCAGTATTCCTCTGCACGTGGACCATATTCTTGACCCTCTTGTCTGGCACATCCTGATAAATCTCATCAAAATCAAAATGTTTAAGAACATAGGATGGCTGCCTCCTCTTCCTTCCAAGCTGAGCTTCGATCCAAGATTGATCTCGGCTAATGCTACTGGAAGGGTCTGTATTAGCAACAGGAGGTTGTGACAAAAGTGAATGTGTAGAGGACCCACTGTGAGGTGGAGAGTCTAAATCCAATTCAATGTGAATTGGGGCTGATGACTGCTCCGGAACTGGCATAGGAACTTGAGGCTGAACCTCGTGCACCGCGACTCGAATCGCCTTCCAACCGGGCTCGTGATAGGCTGCCTATTAGGTCCGTAGGTACACAGTGCGCTGTCTTTGTGAATTGTTTGGCTGACCTTCTTAGGAAGGCCTTTTCTTCCTCGCTTTGCTTTAATGAGGAAGGTAGCGAAGGATTCATCATCATCGGGCGCTCCGCCTGGGCACGCTTACCTCCCGGTTCTTCTTTGCCGGTGTAAAGCATACCGCTCCGGTCAACTCTACTTGACCTCTCCTTCACCGTTGTGTACTCCTTGGCGTACCAATCAATTGCTGGCAACGGTTGTGTATCAACCTACCCTCTGAAAAACTGAGGAAGGACTTCTCCCTCATCATCTGATAAACCTCCCACATCTTCTGATAAGAAAACAAAAATCTGTGAGAGAGAGAAACGGCCATAGCTGCGTCTGCGAACCTTGAAGTCATTTGCGCAGTTTGCCCAGTAATCTTCCATAGAAGGCTCATGAAATATGCTTCCAGCAAGGCGAGTTGTATAATGTCCTGAAAGATCATAGGCACGTGCTTCAACAAGATACTTGAGATGATATTTCTCGAGCTCCTGCCCTGCAACTTTGGCATCAACCGCCGTCTTGCACCAATACATTCGAAATTGAAGAGGAAAATTGATAGATGGTATGTGCCTACAACGTAAAAGACGATGAACATCATGCATCTATCTCAGGAACTCCATAAAGATTGTCTTATCCGAGGGATAATGTGGAAGCATAGCTGGATTTCTTGTAAATCCATATACTCGGATGTAGGTATATGTCGGTCCGATAAACCAATCCGCCTAACCATCCATCCCCGCCTCTAGCAACTGCCGACAATAACGCAGTAACCCCTTTGCCCACCCCCACCGATAAGCCGTGAGCCTCTAAGAACACGCTTTGAAATGACGTCACCAGAACTCGTTTCTCTCGATCATAATAACGATAGACCTTCTCGAACACCGAGAATGATGCTATGAATATCCCTGAATCAATTTCATATAAGCAATCAAGTACACGAGATACGAACACATGTGAAACTCACGAGCAACTAGGAAACCGGTGATCTGCTTGTGGATAATATCGCTGATGAAGGATGCCCGATCATAATGTTCCTGCCCAGATATGATGCGACCAATAATGTAATACATCCAAGGCTGAAAAATATTAGCATGTGGCTAACTTGAGAGACGATTCAGGAGTGTAATTAGAATTGCGTATTCATCCTTGTACTCACCACGACCCACATTGTTTGGCAATCTGTTCTTTGCTTGCTTTAACCATCTTTCTGCCATCTTTTTCTGACATTTGTCCATATCAACATTGAACGCCTGCTCACACTGCTCCATAGAAATAACAAGACTGTTCGAGTGTTGAGGTATATTGAAACTTCTTTCGATGTCCTCAGGCTTGAGACTGCAAATAACTCGTCCATCAACTGACACTATCTCACGAGTAGTAGAGTTGTAATGCTTAAATACAAGACATTATGAACTCAACACAATGAACGGAGATAGGTATAGAAGCGGCCTCCAACAACCCGGACTGTTGAATGTTCTGAATAATCGAACTTCTGATCTTGACTGGATCTAAGACTGCTTCTAGCAGCACTTTGTGAAGATCCTTCTCAACTGTCCCGAGGAAGTCGTAAGGACTGATTTGGTCCTATATTCGAGCTGAGTGTACTGCATTCTAGAAAACTCGCCTGTTGACTGTGAACTCGACTATATTCTGACAAGATTTCTGGAGAGCTAAAAATAGCCTGCTGAGGCTAAAAATAGCCTATTGAAGAGTTATTTTCGGCGAAAAATCTGAGATATGGGTTTTGTTCAGAAAAAGATTCTAAGACAACCCAGAACGTCAGATTTGCGAAAATCTAACTTCTACTCGATCATGCAAAGACTTTTCAGTTGAGAAAATTAGTAACTCGAGAACGAATGTTCTAAAGTTAAAAATTCCTGAAAAATCAAACGCACAATTTGAATTTGAGGAAGTTACATAGAAATGATCTAGATGTTTAGACTTGTCGAATTTTCCAATTTCAGGAACATGCGAATTGGAATTTGAGAGAAATCTGAGAACCAAGGAGGAAAAAGACGTTTTTTGTATGCTCTTCTTCAATGAAAATCGCCCTTGAATTCTTCAAATTGCCGATAAATATGAACTTTCAACTTGCAAAAAGATATGTTAGATAAAATCGCCTTTGAAAATTGATGAGAAATCCGCCTTTGATCTGGAAAATCGCCTTTGCCTTAAAGACTTGCGAATTTGCTTTGAAGTTTTGCGCCTTTGTTCTTGAAGAATACGAACTTGCCTCTTGAGAAATTACGAATTTCTATTGAACTCTGAGAATTCGCCTTTGCAAACTGAAGAATTGAATTTGCTTTGAAAAATACGAATTTCTCTTAAGATATGAAGTTCTTCTTAAGAAATACGAATTTCTCAAAGCTTGGTGAATAATAAATGAGGTCGCCATGTTTAAATAAGAGAAAATTCGCACCAACTAGTGAACTGCAAGATTTAAAACCCTGATTGAAATAAATGCCTTCTAATTGGACCCTTCTCAGTTTCACTGTCACTGACTCAGAGTTCGAAATTAAATAATAATAAAATATTCATCATCATGCAATTTGAAAACTTAGCATAAAGAGGGCGCCAACTTTAGAAAATCGCCATTTAATGCCAAATATGCATAATAAATATTAAATATTATTCAACTTCAGTTGACAAACCAGATGAAGCTTTAGGCTTCACCGTTAGACTTCACTGATTCTGAAAAGTCATCATCTGAGCTCATAGGCGTCCATTTGCTCAAGATATTACACTTTTTATTAACTTCCTACTTTGTAGCTGAGTACAAAGTTACAACTGGCCATCTTCGACACTGAATCCTGAGTGACCAGGTGATGCTGAGACCGAGCTGAGATATTTATCACGAAGCCTGCTAAGCAAAGAAGAAATGTCTGCTGGGAGTCGTCACTACAAAATCCATCATTTAACACCTCAAAAAAATCAGGGGCCCTTGATTAAATTCATTTATAGGTACCAGACTTAACCATTTTCCTAAACTGCCATCTGACGCTTCAAACGGCTACTGACGGCGAACGGTGAACCCTTCTGACAGGAAATCAAGCTCACTGCGTGACTGGAGACATTCTGCATCCAACGGATATACGCACGGCATTTGGAAATTGCATTAAGGGCCTCAAAAGTAAAAGCGCCCCTGGCCTTCAGTTGCACTGGTAGCGTTTTGACGAAAGTTGAACTTTCATCCAAGTACCCTACTTTGTCTTCCGATACTGAGAGCTGGGATGATCGATTCGAGCCACGTTTGTTTTAACAGACAGCCAGAAGGATTGAGAAGAGAAGAGACATCTCTAGAGGTGACGAAGCAAGAAAACTGCTTCTAAGACCTCAAATAGAAGGGCGCCCTTCCCAAGATGGAATAAACGTCCCACACTTAGCTATTTTATGAGTTGTCTTCACTTTTCAGCATTTCGCCAAAGACCTCACACGTACGAGCGACTGCCAAATCCCGAAGGCTGATGGCTGGGCTCGTTGGATAGATAAAGTTATTACGCTTGAATCCCGTGAAGACCTCAAAAGCGAATGACCTCATCTGACAAGCCTAAAGGCTAGGCGCCTTTGGCCTACAAAAATACAATGAAAACTTTATACTAGTCCGCCCGTGAAATTACGTGTTTGGTAGAAACTCTGCCATGATCACCCGGAATGTCGAATCGACAGGCAACTTGGTGCGTTGCGAAGCTGGACTAGCGTAGTACTGATGTCAGGAAGACCTCGTTTGCAAATTGGACCATCTTAAGGGTCATTTTAACCAGCGCCCCTGAGCTATAGTTGCGCTGGAAATGCAATGAAGAAGCTCAAAAATGTGAAAACTCCATTATAAGCTTATCTTCAGACGTCGGTTGCCAGAGCTCTGGGACTCGGATGATTGCATTTGATAGCTCGTTGGACGAGCAGACTAGTCGTGAAGAGATTGACTGCATCAGTCATCAGAAAAACCAAAATCCAAACCTCCTTCTAGAAGGGCACCCTCAAGCTACAAGCGCGCTTTTACTGGAAAAGGACAAGTTTCTGCTATGTGAAATTTTGGAATCTTCAACTTCTATCGCCAGTTGCCGGAGTTACGGATCTCAGATAGACTTGCTAGATAGCTCATCGGATAACCAGACCAATTCTGAAGAGTTTGATTGTATTTATGAGCACTTTCAACAAGATCTTGACCTTCAAAAAGAAGGGCGCCCCTGGGCTACAGTTGCGCTTTCTTGCTTTTCTCTAAGAAATCCTCATGATTTAATCACTAAAAACTCCGTCTTGACCACTGAAATGACCATGTGCAACGTGAAATGCTGTCGTGAAACGCTCCTCCATCATGAAATGCTCCATTCTGAGTCTCTGATTCAGGTTCTGATCAATGAAACTGCCTTTGACTAACAAACTATTGACAAAACTCCATGCTTGATATTGCCCAAAAACTGTACTTGACATCATTTTAGCAAGATTAAGACTCTTTTAAACAAAATGCCTTGATGAAGCAAAAATTTTGGTTTTGGGTACAACAATAATGAAAAGTGACTTCTCTTTGCTCTTTTATTCACCTCCGAACCCTACGCCCCTCTTGGCAATTAACATTATTAAAATAATAAAGTAATTCCTTTCCAAAATCCAATGCCTCATTTGGCCTCTTTAAATCTTTTAATTAAATTCACTTTTCTAAACATGTGCCATTTAATGAAATAATAATAAAGTAACTTAAAATATATCATTTTAATTAAAGTTACTTTTTTCACCTTATAATGCCATATTATAAAGTACTTTATTAAAAGTAACTTTATAACATTAAATTATAGTCACTTAAATAAAAGAATATTATTAAAGTATCGTGACTTTATAATTTAATTACTCCCAGCAATATTCTAGCAATAATCTCCTGAGATTGGCCTGACACAAATGCCAACTACAGGCGTGCCGCCACTGAACCTGATATTACTTACTATAAATAGCAAGTGTGAATGAAGAACTCCTGAACTCCCTTCATAAGGCCTACCAAGCAAAATACTAGATCACTGAGCTGAAGAAGCTGGAATGAAAAACACCAAGCCTGCTGAAGCCCTTGAATCCCCTTCGAAAGATCCCCTGAACATCCCATTAGCCTACGGGGACCAGATAGTAGACTAACCACTGCAAGGATACAGATCCCGGAAAAAAAGGGACATTACAGTAATGCTGGGGATCTGATCTATAAGCAAATTCATGTAAAAGTTTCTTCCTGTCAACTAAATTATTAAAGTGATGCTAAAGGAA
Source organism: Sequoia sempervirens (assembly GCA_007258455.2). Taxonomy (NCBI): domain Eukaryota; kingdom Viridiplantae; phylum Streptophyta; class Pinopsida; order Cupressales; family Cupressaceae; genus Sequoia; species Sequoia sempervirens. Next base: position 90,626 of record VDFB02256319.1, on the reverse strand, counting down.
AACTGTATGTAGATTCCTTGTCCAAAACTGATTGTACAGTCATCTCAGACGACATACAGCCATTTGCCTGACAGGAGTAAGATAATAATCATGGGAGAGTGGCCATCAGCTCTGTATTTTGTACTGATTCCTCTTTAGTATATATATGTGAAATTTACCATTTGATAATATGTGAAGTTTACCATTTGATAATATGTGAAGTTTACCATTTGATGATAAAAAATAAATTTGTTGCTTAACTATCAAGTAGTTCCTATGTTAAACCAAATGGGAGTTGCAATTTTTTTTTAAAGCAGATACTTATGTCAGAAGTACCATTTCACATATTTAGAACTGGTAAAACAAAGAATGTATGTATAATATTAAATTTTACATTTAATTAATATATGGAAATAAAACACACCACGTTTAATTTAGAGGTCTAATGTCTAATGCATAATCAATCACAAGCAATCAGATCCAAATGACATGAGCTGAAGCAGTAAATATAAAAGCTGAAACACGAATAAGAAGAAAGCTGTAGCAAGAATTTACTATCTATCAGTTGTACAAGCTTACTTCATTCACAAGGGCCACTAAGGACTCAATGACTAGGTATGATCATAGTATCTCTAGAAAACATGGTAATGGACTGCAATCTTTAATTGCCAAAATTTCTAGGATACAGTTCTCAAATTTGCTTCTAACATTATACCCTTCCATGGATCTCACGCCCTTAGCACTTACCACAATGGGTGCATTTGTGCTCAAGGATGAACACATGAGTCAAAAAGAGTAAGTGGAATGTCTCTTATACGAAGAGATACGGGAAGAGCCTCTGTCCTGCTATTTTGTTGTACATGAGATGAATTTATCTGCTGTCAAAAATGTCAGCTAATCTTTGTCCCTCTGTGATGTTATTGGCAACAGCCAAAATAGTAACTGTCATTGATATGAATTATGATGGCTTGCAATTTGCAAAGGCCATTACTTTTGCATACAGACAAAAGTTGACGTTCTGTTGTTATGAATTTGTATAAATTTTCAAGCAGAATCTGAATAATTTTATTCCACTTTATTTATCTCCCTTATATTTTTTTTGCCTCTGCGATACACCCGTATTTAAGTTTTAACATATTGTAACACTCCTAAAAATTAATCAACTTATCCAGCTGGCTTGGATGATTTCCATGATCGAATTTCAGATCATTTTGTTTTTTCTTGAGAGCGTGGATTTTATATTACAGAAGTTCAAAATAGCAGGTTTGGGAGACATTCAAGCAAAATAAATCAGCACGGACTCCTATACATTGAAACACACACTGGATAATTTGATTGATCCATTGACTGTTGCACTAACCAACATCCATTGTTGTGACATTGAAATTCAATAATGACAGTTTGTTCTTGAAAAGTTGTTCCATCATTTTCAAAATACAATTTTGTTTGAAATTTGTAATTTGTTGCAAGAAAATACAATCTGATTTTTTCATTAAAGCAGGTAGATGCAGGGCCTTTGTTTCTGTGTCCTGGTAAAGTTGTCTTCATAAAAAATGTATCAGCAAACCAAGATCACACTTTTAACTTGTCTGTTAAAACATCATTTGGGGAGCACACTTCATCTAGCTACAGGTGGTCTATCGGTAAGGATTTGTTTATTATCCATTGAAGTCTTTAATTTAGGTAGGATTATGGAATTTGTAGACTAATAATTTTTGCATTTAATTATGATTTACAATGCATGTGTAAAGATTTCTAAAAGGATATCTAGTGATAAGTTTCAAAACATGGAATGTTTATGTTGCAGATACAATATCCCCCACAGCTTCTGTGAGTGCTCAAGAAAATTTTACAAGTGCTGTGAATGTGTTAGTAAGCATTACATTCAGCGAACATTGTCCTGGTCATGGAGGTTTTAAATGTACAAGTGTGAGAGATTGTGATGTGAGTTTGCTAATTTAACCTGTCAATGTTTCATTATTCATTGTTAATTAGCATTTTTGTTTAAGGTATGCTGTTGTCTCATCAGGACAAGTTCCTTTTTTGATGCCTATGGTTTATTACAGGATATATTCATGGCTTTTACCAAAACTGTGTTATGAAATCACTTGGCATTACATATTCTGACATAGTACTTTTCGTTCTGTTTGCCTTCACCAACATGACTATATGGGGTTTATCTTGCAAAGTATATGTCCATCTTTGATGTTGTATGGATTCTATTTTTTTGTTGTCAATTTTTCTTTTTTTGTAGTGACCAAATACCTTCAGGGTATCTTATTGCACTGACAAGAAAATATATTAATAGGAATATGGTTGATGCTATTTTGTATGGACTGAACCAAGAAGGCATTATTACAATGGTGAATGATAATACTCGTAAGTACCAAGCATAAGCATCTTGTGGGTCCAATGGGACCAGTTGTATAGATCCACTAGAAATTGCTTTTCTAGTTTTGTATTTTTGTTGATGAGTGGGGTTCTTTCTAGTGGGTATGGGCTTTTTGGATGTACTTTTTAGAAGAATGCCAGCTAGCACACACACAAGAAGCGAAAGAGCTAAAGTGGAAAAAAGGTTATTAATATATTCCTAGGTAGTAAAGCAGGATGTATTTTTGGAGTAAAGAAACACTTTTGCACAAGGCTGTGTTTGGCCAAGGAAGCAACCTGCTGCCCTGGGGTTGGCCTGAATTGGCATCCACTCCCTCATGGGAAAGCAAGCTTTTTTCTTATCTGTACTGTTTTCTTCTATTTCCAATAATACTACAACTGCAGTTTTAAGTGTTCTTTTAAGCAGTTTATTTCATCTTTTCAGAAGTTTCAGATTGTGTTTCCCGCTGTTTCAAATTTCACTTAATATAGCACTTATTTTAAGCATTATATCAGTTACAGCTTTATACATTGCAATCCTATCTTTCCACAGTTATCATATTTCCTGTCAATTTCAGGCTTCTGGTCTGTTTCAGCTACAGATTTTGTAAGGTTTAGAACAGTTACATCAACTATAAAGTTGTATTGAAGAAAGTTGTATCCAAGCCACTTTCTTGGCTTTGTGGGACAAGACAACAACTAACTCCTCTTCTAGTCAGCACATGGATACTGGATAGTAATTGAAAAGAAACGATGTATGAGATGTGCCAAGCCTTTTGTTAATTGATTGTGCATATGGAATGGAGAGAAGAGGAGATGGGGAAAGCCTAGAAAGTAAAATCACATGAGACCACAAGACTTGAGAAGAGAGACTGATTGGCATGATGGAAATCAAACCCTTTTTGCTGAAAGGTGGGTCAATTAAAAAGAATAGGGTAATCAAGAGAACCAAGAAATAAATCATATAAATAGAGGCAATGCCTGCCATCATTTTCATCATTTTAATAATTTTGTTCACTTTTGATTCTGTTTTGTATTGTGATAATTATTCCTTTTGTGTCTCTTTACACTGCATCTTGGTGTTCTTACACTTGTGCGATCTATCTTTTGTTCAATAATGGACTTGTTTTGCTATCTCTCTCAGGCAATTAGAGATTAAGAATTAAAACTCCCTTGGGCCTGTGTGTTGGTTGCAATTTTCCTTCCTTTGTAAGGGTTGTCTTTTTTTGAAAGAGAGAAATGTTTGGTGAGGTTGTGGGGAAAAGGACATTGTGGAGTGTAGATATGAATTCTCTGTGGAATTCAGAGATAGCAGGAACTTGGCTGAAGAGAATGGGGTTGGTGGACCTCAGCATGTCCATTTGGGAGATCTAAGGTGTAATACCCTAATTTTTGAATTAAACAATAATTTTTTTTCTTAATTTTGAATATTATAATAGGAAATACTCTTACCACCATTCCTCAATTCTCATTAGCCCATAGTATGAATTGATTGTTGTTATCATCTATAATTAGTTTGTGATCTCAATGTTTTCAAGAGTTAGTACTTTGTAGTACTCTTGAGTCTTGACAGAGGATTACTATAATTCTCTCTATGCTATGCAAGTAGACCATCTCCCCTGATAATAATATGATGGCCGATCTTGTCTTGTAGGTACTTAAAAAGAATTTTCAGGAGTTCTCAAGATACCGGGGTTAAAGGACCCCTTCTTCTAATTCTCAAAGTAGGTTCAAATCACTCTCTTGTTTTTTAGGGCAAAATTTTTTATGAGGGTTCCAATTAGTGTATAATTGAGGTATAATGTATAGTGTAGACAAGACCTAGACACGCAATATACTTTAGTTTGAACCCTAGGCTTACAAGGATTTGTTCTATTAGAACTGTCATAGTTTTGTCATAATCCAGTGTTGGTCATCCATTTGCTACTATTAATTTCTATAGTTCTATTCCTTTTTATGTTTTGGCCTACCACGCAAGCCAAGGTAATTCATGTAGGAAATATATTATTCTATGATTACCTTTGCATTGAAGTTTAAGTTCTTATGCATATCGTTATCTAGCTAGGTAATTTAAGATTACTAAGGACACTAATGAACATTGTTGTATTACAAAATCAATTAAGTATTTAGCTATCATTGAGGTATAAAATAGTTCAATGAAATTCCCAAATATCAATGATAATTTCTTAGGGCTACAAGAAACACTTAGACACAAGAACCCTTCTAATACCAAGTATATTCTTATTGCAGTTAATCCATCTAAAGTGAATGCATCAATTCGACCAAAGTTCATAATAAAAGCATAAATTAATCTTCTACTCAGCTGGATGCCTTTGTTAGCCAACAAAGCATGTCAATTTTCTCATAGGGTAATAGTCATGTTTAGTTATGATATGCTATCAAGATTCAACTGCATAGTTTTTGAGTCAAACTCATTGATCCATATTTCATGGGTAGTGGTTCACATGAACCCATCTCTCATGAGAATGAATGGTCCACTTAGCACTCATTGCATCTAGGTGATGCTTGTAGGGGTGAAGCAACAAGACTTCCTATGAGGTCACCCATCCAAATGTCCCATTGATAAAATGGGAGAGGTAAACCACTAATCCCACCATAGGATGACTCATTACCCAATATGTTTAATTCTACAAATTACTTAGTTGATCCATTTTCTGATCCAGTATCACCCATTTATATAATATCATACACCTAGGCACATCACATATATGGCCCTTAATGGCTATAATCCAATTCCTCAATCAAGTACATACAGTATAAACATGTGTCATATACAATTTTACAATGATAAACAATAAGCAACAAGTCCAATAATAAGGTCATGCTTAGTCAATATCAATGGCCACAGGGTTTACATGTTACCTTCCCCAATGGGACATCACAATCCATGGTTTAACTCATGACTTGGCAAAACTCGGCAGACCCAAATTTGACTGAGACTTGGCAACATGGTAAAATTCAGCAAATTTTCTGAACAATAGAAAATACATATTTATAAAATAATATTAAGAAACATGCGCCATAAATTATGATGAATTATAAAACCCATTATAGAGAACTCATATGTGATAATTGATAAGTATTCAGTAGTTTTTCGTTGATCATTCATTCTTTATTTCATAGATAAAAAAAGTTAAATCCACAATCACACATCATTGATTATTGATCATTCATATTTTATCATACTCTATAGGTTAATAGTCACGACTAATTCAAAACACTTCATACACAATTAGATTCATAATAAGTTAATAACAATCTCATGCCATTCAATCTGCTGCCACCTATTCTGCAGCATCTCATATGATGAAAGGAGAGCCATAACCTCTTGTATATCTATTCTGCGGATCAATGCAAGATAAAATTTGAAGTGGTTGATGCCTCTAATCTTGCTCCCACAATAATTACAAACTGCTTGTCCTGTTTCCCCCTCTAGGGCTTGATGCTTCAAAATAAGGTCCATAGATGCCGTATGTTTAAAAAAAACTGAGTTTGAAACACTAGCAAAAATTTAAAATAAAATATTATAACATGTAAACCCTAGCAGCCATTTAGCTGCTAATTAGTAGGGAAAAATAAAAAAATAGAAAATAATAAAACCCTAGAATGAGAGGGAAAAACAAAACAAAAATCTGAAAATGAAAAACCCAACAGGGATATTGTTAGGTTACATGCTTTGCAAATGCAGTCATCAAATGAGTTCAAGATCATACAATATCTGTTGAAACCAATTCCAAATGCATTGAATGTTATCAATGTGACGAAGGAGTGAGAAGAAGAAGAAATTTTGAATACATTAAGTGTTTTGATGATCTTATAGCTGCATAATCTATTTATGCAATTGCCAAGTGAGTTTTGAGCTTAAAGTACCGAAAAATCTGCTGGTTAGTAAAATTGCATGTTGCTGATTTTTTGGGTGTTTTTAATCTGTGCCACAACCTTTCTAAACATTGGTGATTTAAGTGTCAATAAAGCATGTCATAGTTCAAGTTTAGTTGAGGCTCTTACCAAGATCATTCTCACATTGTCACTACCATAACAAAGTATCATGTAAGTTTTTTCAAGGTGAAAGTATTTTCCATCCTCAAATGTAAGTTACAATTTGGCTGAAAAGGATTTTTGAGTTGTTCGTAGCAGCAAGGCAATCAATAACCCTAAGGAACATCAATATCGTAATCTCTTATTTCTGATCTGAAGGAGTGTACAAAGAACAAAACAAACAAACTCAAGATGATATTTTTCCACTAACACAAAACTATACCCATGGGTTTCTCAAGATTATTGATTGTCAACAACTATTCAAGTATATGATTATGATTACACATGGCGGTAATCTGTAGTTTCCAATTATGGCTTTGTAGCTTTAAGGTTACATAGTTTATTTTGACTATTCCATCACAGTGAGGCTTCTTATGCAGAGACTTCTACTAATTTTATGTTGCACTAAGAAATACACTAACCCCTTTGTTAAATGCCTCTAAAGAGAATATGCTGCTACATAGTTTATTTTGACTATTCCATCACAGTGAGGCTTCTTATGCAGAGAGTTTTTCTAATTTTATGTTGCACTAAGAAATACACTAACCCCTTTGTTAAATGCCTTAAAGAGAATATGCTGCTAACTCATATCCAAGTAGAGATGGAAATGCATGCACAAACATGGTACTGCAGTAGATAACTATGGTAATGATAATGAATTAAAGTAGTGTCTCCTCTGTTTTGCTACTGAGGCTTCATATGTGGAAATGGAGGCTCACAATGCATTTCAAATCATGTCTCTAGCTTTAGGCCTTCATTGTCGTATGCAGTCCATTGCTTAAGTGATCTTCTTCAAAGATTATGTCCAAGCACTTTAGAAATTTGTGCCATTACTCCAAAATCCAAATACTTAGCTCTATGATGCAATTCTTTCTTATAGTCAAAGACCTAGTTTGTTATGCCCCTAACCCTATAGTGTATATTGGGTTATGAGTAGTTGGCTTGTGGCTACCTTAATCCTTGATTAAATCATATTATCATTATCATATTTTTATTTAGTTAATTAGATTGGCTAAGGTATTATTTGTTGTTGTCTGAGTCGGCTTGGGTGATATCCTTGGCATAAGTATGGTATATATAGGAGGTAGAGGTTAGTTATTATCATCATGTTGAGTATCATGTTCTTATTGAAGAATATTTGTGGTATCCCCCTCAAAGTGGATCAGGAGGCTGCCCCCTTGAAGTATTTTATTATTGTGCAAGTTGTTTCATTACAAGTGGTATTAGAGCATTGTGAAGGCAAGGCAATATTTTCAATTTTGGAGGTCATTGTGGGAAGTGCATATCTTTTGGATTTTGGCGATTTTTCTCTTGATATTTGTAGGATTTTTAAAAACATATTGAAGCATCTATAGTTCAAATTTCAAAGGAAGTAGAGTAGAATTAAGTGATTTATTGCAAAATTAGGGTTTTGGCCAAATTTATTTGGGAAGCACATTTTTCTTAGATTTGGGCAAAATTTTTCTTTATTTTTAGAAGGCATTTCTATAAAACACTGAAGTGTTTACAATCCAAATTTTAGAGGAATTGGAGCAAAACTAAGCGATTTTTTTTGTTGCAGAATTAAGGTTTTCAACAAATTTGCTCTCAAGGCTGTAAATCAGCTAATTTCTTGGAGATTATTTGGGGAAAGTGAGATTGAGGCCTTGGTAAGCTACAATAAATATTTCAGATCATTTGGATTTCATTTGTGTGATTTATTGTAGAATTATTTTTTTGGAACTTCTTCACATCAAGAAGAAGAAACAAAAATAGAACAAGAACAAGAAGTAGAGAAGCAAGAACAAGAGAAAGAAGAACAATAACAAGAAGTAGAAGAGCAAGAGCAAGAAAAAGAAAAAGAAAAAGAACGAGAACAAGAGAGAGAGAGAGAATATGAATAAGAGTAAGAGCAAGAACAAGAACAAGTACAAGAAGCAATAGAAGAAGATGAATCAAAAAAATGAGATGAAGAAAAAAAGGAAAAAGGAAAAGAAGAATAAGATGAAGATGACTTTTTTTTTGCAAAAACATTCATAATTAATTAGCATTGAGGGAAATGCATTTGTAAAGAGGGGGAAATGATATGCCTCTAACCCTATGGTGTGTGTTGGGTTATGAGTAGTAGGCTTGTGGCTACCTTAATCCTTAATTGAATCATATTATCATTATTATATTATTACTTAGTTAATTAGGTTGGCCTAGGGATTATATGTTGCTGTCTAAGTCGGCTTGGGTGATATCCTTGGTGTAAGTATGGTATATATAAGAGGTAGAGGTTAGTTATTATCATCATGTTGAGTATTGTGCTCTTATTAAAGAATATTGGAGGTATCCCCCTCAAAGTGGATTAGGAGGTTGCTTCCTCGAAGTGGCATATTATTAGCATGTTTTTGCATCATATTTCTTATAATATTATTACTGTGCAAGTTGTTTTATTACATAGTTTTCCAAATAGGAATCAGACTCACATATGTTGATGTTTAGCAGCTTCAGGCTCATTCTTCCAGCCTCATTTATTTGTGATAATTAATGTGAAGGGGCACTTCACATGGCAACAATGTAATTCTCATTTTGGCCGACCTTATTTGTATTTTCATCTTGACCGACCTTCCTTGTATTTGTAATTATGTTTTCTTATGGTGGCTGACCTAGATCTTGAAGAGGTGCGACCTCTCACTTGATATGTATTTATAGGAGGTCATTTCCACTCCATTTGACATCAAGCAAGTTCGATTATTCCTTATTCTCAAGTGCGAATTCTTCAAGATACAAGTGCGAATTCTTCTAGGAGCAGATTGCATTCCTTAAGTGCAGATTGAAGATCAAGTAAGAGCAGATTACCTGTTTGTTATTACAGCCATTGCTGGTGCTGAATATTGGCCTTGTGTGTGGCCTCATTGTAAAGAGAATTGTTGCCAATACTTATATATATAAGAGATATATTTGTTGCTGGGTTTTTCTCCCTCAAGTGGAGGGTTTTCCCAGGGTATATGCTGTGTCTTTGTGTCTGATTTTTGAATTAAATTCTGTGCTTTACATCTGATCATAAAACTAACATGGTATCAGAACGGGTATAAGGAAGATCTTGATCAGATTTAGTCAAGTAGCGATACCCTTTATTCTTATTCTCATCTTTTGATTGCATCTATCCTATCATCAAGATGGTGAACGGACTTAAGATCGAGGATAGACTTGAGGGAGCATCTAATTTCACATCTTGGAGATTCAGAGTCATGCTCACCTTGGAGGAAAATGAATTGGCTGAGTTCGTGGAGAGTAAAGTCCCTGAGCCTACGGATGAGGAAGAGAAGATTCAGTGGAAGAAGAAAGATACTAAGGCGAAGAAGATGTTAGTTGACTCTGTGAAGGATCATATTGTTCCTATCATCTCCAAGTTGAAGATTGCAAGAGACATGTTCAGGACTTTGGAGGAGATGTATGAGATCAACAACACAAGTCGTGCTCTTGCATTAAAGCAACAACTTCATCATGTCAGATGGCGAAAGGAGATTCAATCATCTCATACTTCATGAAGATCATTGAATTGAGAGATCAACTCTCTACTATTGGGCATATTGTTGATGACAAGGATTTGACCATGTTGGCTCTTAATGGTCTTCCTTCATCTTGGGAGTCTTACATTCAAGGAATCAGTGCGAGATCAAAACTTCGTAAGTTTGATCGTTTGAGAGCTGATTGTATTCAAGAAGAATCAAGGTTGGTAGTGAGAGGTATTGGACAAAGCCCTACAAATGAAGATATTCATGTTCTTGCCACTCAATCCTCGAAGAAGAAAGGAAAAGAAGGGAAGAAAGGATACTTCAAGAGGAATAAGGTTCAGATGGTGCTCTTGCATCGAAGAAGAAGAAGGACCTCTCTCACATTCAATGCTTTAGGTGTGACAAGTTTGATCACTATGCAAAGGATTTTCCAACCCGACCTAAGCAGCAAGCTACTTTTGCAGATGTGGATGAGACCTCTCCGTAGAAGGATTCAGGCGGTTTCTTATTCTATTATGCTCTTTCAAGCAATGTGCCTATTGATAATAATACTTGGTTGATTGATAGTGGTGCTTTTCGCCACATCACCGGATTTAGAGAGCATTTAACTGATTTGGTGGAGAGAGGTTCTAGTGTTCAAGTAATTATTGGAGACGATGTTAGTTATTCTGTGAAAGGAGTTGGGACCTCCTCTCTTCACTTGGATTCCGGTATTTCCTTGCAGTTGAGTGATGTTCTATTTGTTCCGGGTATCAAGCGAAACCTTGTCTCTATCTCAGTCTTGGAGGACAAGGGGTACCAAGTTGCATTTTTAGAGGGAAAAGTTCTTGCATGGACGAAGAACTCAAATATTGAGAATGCTCAGGTGATTGGGGTTCATCATGAGAGCCTCTACAGACTTTGCACCCACCCACTTCAAGCTCTATTGCATGATTGATCAAGTTCGTGTGACCTTTGGGATAGAAGATTGGCTCACCTTCACTACCTACCATGGAGAAGATGGTTATTGGCCTTCCGAAACTCAACCAAGAGCATGAAGGCACTTGCAGAGGTTGTGCATTGGGTAAGAATACTAAAGGTCCATTTCATAGTAGTGAGAGTAGATCTAAATGTATTCTTGACCTTGTTCATTCTGATTTATATGATCCAATGTCTGTTGCTTCTTTGAGTGGTTTCTTGTATTACATTATTTTCATTGATGACTACTCTAGAAAGACTTGGATTTATTTCTTGAAATCTAAAGAATCTGAGGAAGTATTAGAAAGGTTCAAAGAATTTAAAGCTCAGGTAGAGATTTTGTCCGGGAAGAGGATCAAGGTTTTGAGATCCGACAACGGAGGAGAGTACATTTCCGGTAGCTTCCATAACTTTTGCATTGAAGCAGGGATTAAGAGGGAGTTCTGTGTCCCTTACAATCCTCAGCAGAATGGTGTTGCAGAAAGGAAGAATAGATCTATTGTGGAAACAGCCAAAGCCATGATTCATGACCAAGATCTACAAACCTTCCTTTGGGCTGAAGCATCTAGGACAGCTGTTTATGTTTAGAATAGAGGCCCTCACTGCATTTTGGAGAACATGACTCCTGAAGAAGCATTCACAGGGGCGAAGTCGGAAGTGAGTCACTTGAGGATCTTTGGTTGTCCAGTGTATATTCATGTACCGAAAGATAAAAGGACAAAGTTGGAACCTTCTGGCAAGAAGGGAATCTTTGTGGGCTACAGTGAGTCTTCAAAAGCCTACAAAATCTACATTCCAGGTTAGAAGTTGATTGAGATCAATAGGGATGTTATATTTGAAGAGGATGTTGCATTCAGGAGATCCAAGGGCACTCACATGGAGATAGACATTGAAGATCAAGAGTCTCCTCAGGATATGGAAGTTGACCATGCTCTTGAGATTCAGAGGGAGGCTCCTGAACCTAAAGAAGATAATGATCCAGTTGAGCCCTTGGAACCTACTGATGGGCCTATAGATATTGTGATTGGTTGTAAGAGACCTCTTTGGGCCAGGCAAACTATCCAGGAGGTAGAAGGGTTTGCAGCCCCAAGAGGAACCTTCAGAGAAAGCAAGAGACCTCATAAGTTTTCCAGTTATGTTGCATTGATGAGTCAAATCATTGAGTCCAAGCCTTCCAGTGTTGAGGAAGCTTTTAGTTAGCAAATTTGGAGAGATGCTATGGCTGAAAAGTATCAATCCATTCTCAAGAATGATGTTTGGGATATCGTACCTAGACCTGGGAAAATTTCTTGTTTCCTCTAAGTGGCTCTGCAAGATCAAGCATGCGGCTGATGGGAGCATTGAGAAGTACAAGGCTAGGTTTGTGGCTAGAGGATTCTTTCAGAAAGAGGGAGTTGACTATGAGGAAACCTTTGCTCCAGCTGCTCGTTATACATTCGTCAAAACCATCATTGCTATTGCAGCATCTAAAGGATGGAAGATTCACCAGATCGACGTGAAGACAACATTCCTGAATGGTGTAATCGAGGAAGAGGTATATATTGAGCAACCTGATGGCTTTGAGGTGCATGGGAAGGAATCTCATGTTTGCAGGCTGAAGAAGGCTTTGTATGGCCTTAAGTAGGCTCCTCGTGCTTGGTATGAAAGGATTGATCGTTACTTGATGAGCTTGGGCTTCTCCAAGAATGATGTTGATTCAAACCTATACTTCAAGGTAATTGATGGCGAAGCATTAATCTTGGTTCTCTATGTTGATGATTTAATTCATATTGGAGAAGATCACCTCATTGTCAAATGCAAGAATGAGCTAGCTTCTGAATTTGAAATGAAGGATCTTGGTCTCATGCACTACTTCCTTGGTTTAGAAGTATGGCAGAAGCCAGATGAGATTATTCTAAGTCAAGGGAAGTATACAATTGATATTCTGAAGAGATTTGGTATGATGGATTGCAAATCCATGTCTACGCCTATAGAGACCAACTTGCATAAGTTGAAGGATGCTGCAGCTAGTTTAGATCCGGTGGATTCCACGATGTACAGGCAATTGATTGGATCGTTGATGTATCTAGTCAATACTAGACCAAATATTTGCTATGTAGTGAGTGCACTTAGTCAGTTCATGTGTGAACCAAGGCAAATACATCTAGTTGTAGCAAAGCATATCCTGAGATACTTGCGTGGCATAGTTGGATATGGCTTGAGATATTCTTCAGGTGTGGACTTGAAGCTGCATGGATATATTGATTCCGATTGGGTAGGGTGTGTTACTGATCGAAAGAGCACCTCTGGATGTTGCTTCAGTTTGGGGTCTGCGATGATATCCTGGTGTAGTAGGAAGCAGTCTTCAGTGGCACTAAGCACAACAGAGGCCGAGTATATTGCAGCTTGTGTGGCAGCTCGAGAAGCAGTGTGGCTTCGGAAGCACCTTGCAGGATTGTTTGGACAATCAATGGAGCCTATTGTCATTGATTGTGATGATCAAAGCTGTGTGAAGCTTTTTGTCAATCCTGTGTTTCATGATAGAACTAAACATGTTGAGATCAAATACCACTACATTAGAGATATGGTATTGAGGAAAGCGATCCAGTTGAGGTATATCAGCACTGATGAGCAGATGACAAACATTCTCACCAAGCCTCTCTCCAGGATAAAGTTTGTGTGCTTTCGAGACAAGCTTGGTATGGTGGAGAATGAAGCCCTAGCTGAGAAGGAGTCTCAGTATTAGTGATCTTCTTTAATGCATTTCTCTTTGAGAGAGATTTTAGGTGCAAGCCCTTGTTAATGCATTTCTCTTTGATAGAGATTTGAGGTGAAAGCCCTTGTTTCCACCCTCTGGGAGAGCCATGGTGGATGTCATGTGTGTGACGCTATGACAACATCACGTGAGAGAGTCTGTGATGATTTTCTTGTACTTGTGTTTTGGGAGAGCCACGGTGAACGTCACGATGAGGTGACAAAATCACATTGAGTGATGAGTACTTGTACATACCATCCATGGGAGCAGCCATGATGATTGATATCACGGTGAGGTGATATCTCTTCTTTCCATCCATGGGAGTAGCCATGATGGTTGATATCACGGTGAGGTGATATCTCTTCTTTCCACACATGGGAGTTGCCATTGTGATTGACATCATGATGAGGTGATATGTCTTGTACAACTGGAAGTATTTCTCCCTAGCTGAGAGGGAGTGCTGATGTTTAGCGGCTTCGGGCTCATTCTTCCAGCCTCATTTATTTGAGATAATTAATGTGAAGGGGCACTTCACTTGGCAACAATGTAATTCTCATTTTGGCCGACATTCTTTGTATTTTCATCTTGGCCGACCTTACTTGTATTTGTAATTATTATTTGTAATTATGTTTTCTTATGGTGGCCAACCTAGATGTTGAAGAGGTGCGACCTCTCACTTGATATGTATTTATAGGAGGTCATTTCCACTCCATTTGACATCAAGCAAGTTCAATTATTCCTTCTTCTCAAGTGCGAATTCTTCAAGATACAAGTGCAAATTCTTCTAGGAGCAGATTGCGAATTCCTTAAGTGCAGATTGAAGATCAAGTAAGAGCAGATTACTTGTTTGTTATTACAGCCATTGTTGGTGTTGAATATTGGCCTTGTGTGTGGCCTCATTGTAAAGAGAATTGTTGCCATTACTTATATATATAAGAGATATATTTGTTGCTGGGTTTTTCTCCCTCAAGTGGAGGGTTTTCCCAAGGTATATGCTGTGTCTTTGTGTCTGATTTTTGAATTAAATTCTGTGCTTTACATCTGATCATAAAACTAACAACATATGTCCAACATGCTATGCTATTGTTTTCAATCTTTCTTCATTTGTCATCAAATAATTAAGTACAATACAGGGCTATAAGAAGAATCATATTTTCTAGTGTCATTCACCATCAAATACAATAGTGTGCCATCATGTTCCCAGGCTCAAATAGCATATCAAAACCTCATAAGACAAGTGCAATATCACTCTCAAATCACAAAATATTCTCTCGCTTTCCTTTATTACAAGTACAATATAATGCCCCAGCCAAAAAGTATGCAATTTTTTTTACTTTTCCCAATACAGTGACATTAGTATTCCGTCAAAGCACTTAGCAGTCTTGTTCGTTTATTACAGAATCCATTCGTTGGCAACATAGTGATACTATTCCTTTAAAAATTCTAGATATAGCTACAGATATGAGATTATTCAATAAAGAGTTTGTTGTATACAGTATATATAAACCAATTGCAGTAGGTGTAGACACTCAAAAATCAAGACCACAAATAACTATCACAATCAACAATTATATAAATGCTGACCTGATTAACACTAGAGGAATTTGGATATTATTTTGCTAATACAATAAGATGCGACCCCCACTGAAACATATGACTCCCAATATAGAGGGTTGATTCCCTTCATAAGAAAATACTCTTGCGGTGGAATTTTTCAATGACAGAGGACTACCCTTGTGCCTTCCTTCACACAATTCCTTGAAATCTCCACCATTTGCTTACCTAGGAATTAATATAACAATTAATAATAATGCATCCTCATGTATCCATTCAAAGCCTCCACATTTCCTTGGTTAATTGCCACGATTTATAATGTTCCCTTTGCCTCCCAATATCTTTTTGACTTCCATCCTTGGTGATTGATTCACCTTAGACTTCCCCTATTTCCCACGTCACCTCACTAGGAGACAAATCCTCCTTCCATGTCGCCACACTCTTCACTTTGGCAATAAACTTCTTTGCTTGACGAACCTTGGGATTGATTGCATGATTTAATCAAAAAGTAATATCGTAGACTTATAATAAGTTCAAAAAGTAATACCCTAGAATCTTGTATGCCATGACTCCTTATTTCACTTGCATGTGGTTTCAAAAGTATGACAGCTGGAGATTAAGGGTGCACTCCAAGAATAACGTTTTCAACAAGCGGCAGTGAAGAAATAAGAAATGTAGCTCAACTTCTACATCCTTTGGTTTCCCTCATAATATTAATAAGGCACATAATATCACTATCGAAGGCTTCCATAACATGAATAGAGTATTTCATGTCACCTTAGCGGCATCAATACTGCATCGACCTGCTCACATTCAGATTACAAGAGGCAGTTTTAGGAATTAGACTGCGATGGAGTTTAAGTATTCCCACAGCTTCATACAAATTGAAATAGATGAATTATAGCTCTGTATTGTGCCAATAAGCTATTCTCCCAACTCTTCATTTATCGGGATATATAATTCAATCTTGAGGTCACAAACACCATGTGCCATCACCCTATACATTTGTGTCTTGCCCAACTGATTTTTATATGTAAATGCCAATTCTTTTAAAACTCCTAGCCTATAAAACATTTATGCTTAGCCGAGATACAAATGGCCATAGGAATATTAACAGTCTTCAAAAAATCAATGCTTCAATTCTCTAGCTCTTCACTCAGCGACAACTCCTCAATTTTGAATGACCAACATTCATATTTTATTATCCCGATGCATCCCACGTCTCTTCTTGTCAGTACTGTATACTATTCATTCTCTTTTAACCACATCAACTTCAAATGGAAAGTCCAACTCAATGGCTGCAATAGAACTTTAGAGCCATGAATGATGTTTGAGATTCAATTTATGGAGGTGTTGAGTTACCATGTAATGCACCTGTATAGCATGACATAAACACACTTTCTCCCTTTTTCAATGATATTTATCTTTGTATGGCTTGGTTATGCTCTAAAATATTATAGTTACCTTTTTAAAACTATATAGTCTGGAACATATGGTACAACTCCACCAAATAAAGACTACTTTAGTACGGTAGGAGCTTGAGCCATTGTATAATATGGAAACTAAAAATTATATAATTTTATTTCATCCCCAGACCACAAACCCGAAATCTTTGCAATTACTTCCAACTTTGAAAACTTACCGAATATTTGAAATTTGTCTCTGTAGAAGACTGCAAATTTCCTCAAAATTTCAACTATTTAAATCCAAGCGAGAAACCCTGCTGTACCCAAACCAAATTTTTTGCTTCATTAAGGCATTTTGCTTAAAAGAGTCTAAACCTAGTTAAAATGATGTCAAAAGTTTGTTTTTGGGCAATTCAAGTATGGACTTTGAGTCAGTTTGATGTCGTGAAGATACTGGAGAATTTTGGAAAAATTTAAAATCGAGATGAAAATCGTCAATTTTTTCTAACTTTGGAGCAAAGAGCACTTTTTGAAAAAGGCGCCCTAGCTTTTGGAGGTCCAGATTCTGTTTTTAAGGTTTATCACTTCCAAGAACATTTGTCTGGGATCCTGTCAACTTCGTGATGAGCTATCCAGCCAGTCAGTAGGACATGTTTAGCACTTGTTATGGGAGATTCAACGAGTAACGAGAAAAATGAAAGAATGGCTAACACTGGAAGGAAAAGTGTGCCTCTAAGCCAGGGGCGCCCATCTTTTTGAGGAATCAGATGAAGGTTTCAGATCAAATGACACCTTTGAGGTTTGTTTCATGCCTAGTCCAGCTTCGCATTGCATCCGTCAGCACGTCAATCGGAGTTGCTGAGAAGCTGGAAACACGAGACGAACTCAGGGTTAAATCTTGGTCGAAAGGTCCGAGGAAAAAGCAAAAGAGAACATTTTGGAAAAGTCGCCCAAGCTTTTGGAGCTTTAAATGCCTCTTTTCTGGTGATCTCAGATGGTCATCCTGTCCATGTTATGTCCATCTCTCCGTTGCTTGTCTTCGTCAGATCAGAAGATGGCTCAGCAGCCTGCAGCTAGAGGTTTAGTGATATTTTAGCTAGTTGAGAAAATGGCTATCTCTGGAGTAAAAGGAGCACATTTTGAAAAAGGCGCCCTTGATTTTGACTCATCGGATGTTGAAATTTGATGAAGTGTTGTCTTGAAGCTGTTGTGTGGAATGGAGCCAACTTCGTAGTGAGCCAGCTATCTAGTCCTAAAACTTTGTTGAGCAGAAGTTACGAGGGAGTCAAGTCTACCTTCGTAAGGAATGAAATTGATGAAAATATTGTTAAGTTTGAGAAAAAGCGCAGCTTTTGCAAAGGGCGCTTGGTTTTTTGAGGTCTCTGATCTTAGTTTTATGGATTGCAATCTCAAGGAGCGTTTTGATTAGAGTTGGTCCTGCTTTGCAACGCAACTGTCAGCCAGTTGATTGGTGATGACAGTCAATCAGAGTCAGTGCTTGAACAAAGGCTCTAGCGAGAGTTGAAAATCCAAATTTTCATTAAAAATGACTAAGTCTAGAAAATCGCCTAAAGTCAAAGGTTGACTTTTTGAACTCAAGTTGAAGAGGCGCCCATGAAAGGTGGGATTACAAATATTGTTTTAATATTTAAATATTCGACTTTGAGGGGATTATTTTAGTTGCTTAAAATGGACTATTTTTAGCATGCATATTCAGTTAATTGAATTGCATGGTGAGTTAACTGGATTAATTAAAGGTGGCGCCCTTTTTAGGGATTTTTCAACATTCAATTACCTTTTTCAAAGCCCCAATCAGATGAGTCGGATTATTTTGTGGTCCAATCATGATTAAATTTAATATTTTTTGAGGTGGCGCCTATTTGCATGAGGATGGACGATTTTAAGCTTGAATTTATTTATTTAAGTCTTTAAATTTGCCATTATTATCATATCAGAGTTCAGAGCAAAGGCAAATTTCTTGAGCAGTTGAAGATTCAAAGGTGCTTTGAGTTCAATTTTTCAGTGCCGAGTCCAGATTGTTCAGAAGATTAATTTTCCAGAATTAGATTTTTTAGTGCATGTAGGTTTCATCGAATCTCAGTCAAGCATAGGTGATTTTCTACAAAAGCAGAATGAACAAAAAAAAACTTCTATCTTCTGTCTAATTTCTTCTATTCTCGTCTTAGGTATTCTTCGCATGTCAAAGAAAACAACAAAATATTCAGAATCTGATCATCTGGGTTCACATATTTCAGCATTTACAGCAAAACCCACATCTTAGTTTTTTTCGAGAAAATTGCCTTGCAACCTTCATTCTGAAGCTCTGTGCTTTTTTCCGAAGATTTCTTTGCATGTGGGCCAAGAACACATCTCTTTCAAAATCGAGTCATTTGAGTTTGTTTAGAATTTCGTTGTGCACAAAACCCATGTTCTAGATTTTCACGGAAAAATTGCCCTTCGGGAAGCTCTAAAACCCCTGCAGTTCTTGACTAAAAAGCTCTTGCATATCAAGCTAAACAGCGTTTTTTTCGCAATTTTGACGTTGTGGTTTGTCTTAGAATCATTTTCCGGACAAAACCCATGTCTCATAATTTTTTGTGAAAATTACCCTTTGATAGGCTATTTTTACCATCATCAGGAGTCTTTTTAGCTTTTCGGAGAATGTTGTCAAAACATAGTCGTGTTTACAGTCAACAAGCAAGTTTTTCAGAATGTTATTCACTCAAACTAAATTCAAGACCAAATTGGTCTTAATTCACGATTTCATCAGAACAACTGACAATGAAGATCAAGCGCATCCGGGGGTTGATTCAGACAATTTGACGGGCATAGTCACCCAAGGTTCACATGGTTTCATACCTCGTATAGCTGATAGCCTTCAAAGGCCAGTTTAGAGGGTTGGACACTGTTGAAATTTTGAGGGTGCAACAAGTTCGCGTGTATTTCTCGCAACCAGAGTGTTCGCAGTCAAGCTTTGTGGTTTCATCATGCAATACTCTTTCATTGAGAAGAATCAAGAAAAGCATCAGAAGCGTTAAGGGGCAGAGGGAACATATGTCATCACTCCATTTATGGAGCTGCCAAAGTCACTTAGATCCCGTGCCATTATCTTCGTGAAGGTGGTGCCTACGCTGATCTTGAGGCTGTGCAAATTGAGTTCCAAAAGCTTGTTCGTGATATCTTGATAGAGATACTGTGGCATCCAAGTTGGATCACTTCTCAGTGATGACAACTAGTTTCAAAAAGGCAATTGAGGATGTAAACGAATGCATGTAAACGATCAAGGATGGTGACAAAGAGTTGAAAAGGCAGGTTATCATCGTAGACAGCGTCAAAGTACTAGAGGATGGGGCAATCGACCAGTTCCTGGACGAGGTGATAGACTGTGATGAATGGGAGTGATCAGTCAATTGTGACCTGTAGTTAGTTTTAAGGATAGAGTCAAGAGCAACAGTTAACTCGACTTTCAGTCTTGAGTTCTTCTTGCTGATTTCATGCGCACACATCTCTTCCTTGGAATTATCTTCGCAGGAGTTAGACTTTCATTTAGGGTTTTCGTTAATTGATGGTAGTGTTCCAGTTAACTTGCTTTCAATAAGGACGTGCATGCTTGCACATTGTCCATTTAGATTAGATGTTTCGGTTAACTGATGGTAGCTTTCCAGTTAATTGTATAGTTTGCTTTATTAGGGTTTAGTAATAAAATCTTGCATGCATTGCAAGACTGTAGTTGACTCAAGGTGATTTTAGGGTTCCCTACACCTTTCGATGTTTATAAATAAGAGCTTTCAACTCATTTGTAATTAACTTTTGCAGGAGAGAGTAATATATGTTGTGCCCACCTTGCCTATAATATTGCTTATTTTGTATTTGTTCACAAGTTTTTGCTATGATGATGAATTGTTATGCCACTCGGGTTTCATGTTATTATCATGGTGAATGCTCATCTTAGTTAAATATAGTGGCTAGTTTGATTGTGGGTTGTATGTGTGTTTCGTCTATGCAATTTACTGTCCTAGTTGGCTATCCTTTATGTTTTGTTTCTAATAAGCCTATTTGGATAAGCAAATAGTTGAGCCCACGTTGCCTTCACGTTGTGAATCCATACCTAAAGCTTATCGTATGATGTGTGTGATAATAAACCTATTCACCCAAGCAAATAGTTGAGCCCACCTTGCCTTCACGTTGTGAATCTGTACTCGGTTTATCGTATATTTGTTGTTTCTAATAAACTTCTTCCTAGCCAAGAAAATAGTTGAGCCCACCTTGCCTTCACGTTGTGAGTCTGTACTTGAAGTTTATCGTATAGAATATTTCTGCTCCATTTCCTCATGCTCTATTTTCTTGAGGAAACTGGATAGATTTAAAGTAGTTAGCTTAGTTGTAGTTAATGATCTGCGAAACCAGAAAATCCTTAGCTGCAACGTTCATGGTTTTTCTTAACCTTTCCTCATGCTCTGTTTTCTTGAGGAAATTGGATAGATTTTAAGTAGTTAGCTTAGTTGTAGTTAATGATCTGCGAAACCAGAAAATCCTTAGCTGCAACGTTCGTGGTTTTTCTTAACCTTGTGCCTCTTCCAGCTGAGAACGAAAAGATAGGATTTAATTTACTTTTCTTTTCCAAGCATTTCAACAATACGAGGGAGCTTCCCCTCCTAATTTGAAGAGCACTCATTATGCAGTGTGCATAGCTGTCCGTACCAATTTGCACTCCAGAGGTGTTAATTGTTACGCCAACAAACCCAAACGATTTCTCTTGCAATCAGCCAGGGTGGATAATCTCACCACCGAAGCTGATCTTCTTCCAGAGGGTTTTTTGTCCTCCAAAAGGTTGTGGTGAACTTTGTTCAACCGGCAAATATCTGCTCTCAAAAATCAAAATCCAACATATCAACAAAAAGACTCTTGAAAATTTTTATTCTCCTCTCCATAACTCCTCACCACCTTCTTGAATTCTCCTCTTTGTCTTTTTAATTTTATTCTTTTTAAGAATTCACCTCAAAAAGTAACTTAATTAATTTATTTTAACTTTTCTAAAACTTAAGTTACTTTCGCACCATTAAAATAATTAATTTAAGTTGTCTTTTTTTGAACTTTCCGACAACTTAAATAATTATTTAATTACGATGTTGGCTAAAATAAAATCGAGGACATTAGATACAATAGGGTGTAGTATCTCTATTACAAAAAAAGTCACAATGACTTCAAAATTTGCCTCCTAAGGTTGTACAAGTGGTAGTATCTCAACAAGAAGAGAATTACCATTAAAGATAAGTATGCTCACAAGGCTCATCACTCATTAAATTTGTTGTACACATACATTTATTTTGTATTGAGTCATCTTGTAAGTCAAATCTTTGTGTATTTCTCATTTTGTGTGTCATCGTCAAAACCTTATCTTTCATAATCATGTATGTAGTGTTGGTACCCAAATTTGCTAACTCTTAAAACATTGTTTTTAATCATATTTATAGCCAAATGGCAGGTCATTTTTGTCACATCAATGTCAACTATGGCATTTTTCCTATCAAAATGGTTAATTCCTTAAGTGTTGGCTTTTCCTAGTCTACTAACAATTTATGCAAGTTGCTCATCATGAAGGTTATTAAGTGTTAAGTTTTGAATCCTAAGAGAGGCTCCAATACCAATTGAGGAAAGAAAGGGTGAAGTTCATAAACTATGATGGCAGATACTAGGCATAGTCAAGATAGATTAAGGCTAGGGAAAATCTTCTTTGACACAATGAGATGGAATCATATACGAGGATTGTCTTCGAAGCATAAAGTTGTCACTT
The DNA here is from genome assembly GCA_007258455.2 of Sequoia sempervirens. NCBI lineage: Eukaryota > Viridiplantae > Streptophyta > Pinopsida > Cupressales > Cupressaceae > Sequoia > Sequoia sempervirens. The sequence continues at coordinate 68,291 of VDFB02256319.1, read as the reverse complement.
TGGAAGGTCCAATATTCAAGACAAAGTTCTAGTGAAGCCTAAAGATCAAACTTTTTATTTTTAGAGAAAAGTCACTTTGTTTTTTTGTTGCCTCAAATTGAGGAGATAAGCACAAAAATCACAACTTTCTATTTTTAGGAGGTTACTTTTTTTCTTTTTTGCAGAAAGTGGTGGATGACATAGGAAAAAATTTACTAGAGCAATTTCAAGCTTTGTCACATGAAAATTGGAAATTAGAAAGATAAAAGGCAACGAGATGGAATTTGGATTAAAGTCAGTGTTCCAAAATGAAAAAAATGGAATAAATTTAATAGAAATTCAAAGTTGTGAGTTAATTATTTGAAAATTGGTGTTAATGAACCAAAACTTCCACCAAAAAGCAAATGGGTGCCTAAATGCAATCGAGCACTAAAATAACATGTTTTTCTTGCTAAAACGAAGTGGGAAACAAAGCAAAGTAAAAGATGGATATCAAATATAGCGAAATAAAGGATAAAAAATAATGAATCTAAGCTCTTATTTCAAAGTGACGCCCAAGCCAAGGTTGATGATTAATCAAAACAATTTAAAGACAAAATCAGAAGATTAGAGCCCTTGATTTAGAAGGATGCTCAAGAGGAGGAGTAGAGATGAAAATAAAGTAATATCTTATATTTTTTTAGAAGATGGAGATATAATTTCTTTTAAAGCAATTATTTTCATTATATTTGAAGCTTCAAGAAGTTACAACTAGAAGATTACAAATGTGTCATTTACACATATAATGTAATGAGGGTTGATGGCAGACTTATGTTGCAACAATTGTCTTTCAAGTTTGAGGTCGATTAAATTGTTCCGTGTCTTTGTGTAAAGAATGTGAAGTTGAAGTTTGCTTATGTTGCCAAGATTTCCATTCAAGTCGAATCCTAGTTATAATTGTTCAAGGAAGATCCAATCGATAAGAAGATCTATATTAATTTTATGTGACAGTGGCGTTTGAATCTATGAAGTAGCTTTGAATGCTTTGTGATAATTAATTGTCTTCGTCCATTTTCCTTCCAGGTGTTCCTTATTTCTATGTGTTCTGTTATCTTCAAGATCAAATAAATTATTGATACAACTCCAAGGATCTTTGTTTTAATCCTTCAATAGTATTCTTGTTCACATTTTAGTTGTCTTAAATTGAGAAAATTCAGTGGTGAGAATAGGAGTTGTTCAAAGTCTCATCCTTTAACCTCTGAGATCAAAAACAAATTGGTCAAGTTTGCTTATTTGTTTTATTCTTATGCAAAACCCCAAAGAATAGATTGTACAACCTTAATATTAGAAGGCTTGCTTTTGTTTTAGATTTTACTTTTAGAGAAGATTAGATGAGGGAGCTTTCCTTGTGGAATTAAAGATAGAATTTCCTCATCCATGGCGCTGTTTTGTGTTGTCTTGAAAGTGACAAATTAAAACACTGACTTGTAGCATTTGTCTTTTATTGTCAATGTTTTTACAGGGCCAATGGAAGGATTTTTTCAATGCTTCAAAGGAGATGGAGAATGGAGCTTGGGTGAGGGAGCACATGTAAAAATGGTTTAAGGCATGAAAGTGTCCAAAAGTGGTCTTTAAGCACTTTGTAAGCCTTTTGTCCAAAATTTTCAAAAAGTGAAAAATTATCCCAAATAGTGTCGAGATCACGACATAAAACCAAATAGCAAAAAATTTGAAAAGATGAAAGTTGGGCAAAACATCCCTTGCCATTGGGTTAAAGGAATTTTGCTCAAATATTTCAAAGTTTTAAAGATGGCCAAAGTTGACCTTGGATTGTGCTTTGACTTATAGTGACCAGAAGTTAAAAATGCTTAAAAACATAAAAAATTTACTACGTAATCCTAGGCGCATGTTGGTGTTGTTTTTGTCCAAAATATTTATAAGATGCAGTACCCAAAAGGCTTGGAAGAGCACACCAGGAGTCAAAATGATAAAGCATTGAAAAAGTTAAAAAGGGGGCAAAATCATTTAAAGAGTGCACATTTTGTACAAAGTTTGAAATATGTTGAAGCGCTGAAAAAGGTTTCCCTAGCATGTGCTGTTTGGGGTTTTTGCCACATGTTTAAATGCTGAAAAGGCAATCAAAATGCAAAGAGCATGCCCATCAGATTTGGAAGTGATTTTTTATTAGTAGAGAAGTATCTTTCTCCTTCAAATTGGGTTTGATCACCATTCCTTCTCATTTCAGATTTGTCATTAGCAAAAGGAAGGATAAGAGTTTCAGTTGCAGTCACTTAAAGGGACTGTGATCTGCTTCTTTGATGCATGATTGTTCACAAGGGGACAGACAGCAGTGGCTCGATCGATTACAGCAGAATTTTCAAATTTTGTTGATAGGTTTACAATGTTTGTGTGTTCATTTGTTCTTTTCCAAAGCATCTTTAGTAGATCGACAACATTGCTCTATTTTTAGCCACCATTTTCAGACAGATTTTTATCTTTCTTTGAACAAGAAACACTAGTGAATATTAGTAGTTTTCATTCAAACATCTGAAATTTTGAATAAGATGGTTTTTAATATAATATTTTGTAATTCATCTACTCACATCCTATAGATTAAAAAAATTTCAGTTTGCTGATTTGTATGACAGCTAAGATTTGAAGGGTGGATTTTCAGCATAAAGAGGGCAGAATGAGCAAGAGTCCTCCCAGCCAAGTACATGTATTGATTCCGAGATCTAGATTTTCCTAAACTCATGGAATATCACTTCCAAGTTGTGAACACTTCATCCATATTGGTGAATGATCATCCACAGGTCAAGAACACTGAAGTAGGGCACATGAATGTTTAAGATGTTATTTGGGGTAAAAAATAAAAAATTGTAGCAAGGTTGCTTGGAGGTTGCGAGATTGTGGGCTCATCAAAGCTATTTCTTTTCCTATTTCTGAACAAAATCAAGAGTTCATGATCACAATGTGCCCTAAAACTGATTCTGATTGGGTGGGATTGCTTGATACTTGAAAGTCTACAGCCTCGTGGATCCAAAGTATTTTCTTGACAGAACATGCAGGAACATAAGGTAAACATCAGTGACAATCAGAATGCTTAAGATGGTGAAGCATCCGATCTATCATGACAGAACCAAGAATATTGAATTTCATTGACATTATTATTTGGTTGGATATGATGACATTTGTCTTTATTATTCTCTTGTCAATTAGTTGGTTGCTCACGTAATGACAAAACCTCTTGGAAGAGATAAATTTGTCAAACTTAGAGAACCAGGGATTTTATCTGGTTTAGTCATCAAGGGGAGATATAAGAAGATATAAAAAAGTTAAACAATGTAGCTGTTTGAGTTTGCTTGATAATAGGCAAATTATTAATATTATAGCTAAACCAGAAGCTTGTTAGTATTTTGTTGCACATTTGGTATTTGTTATTTGACTGCTTTCCTAAATAAGGCTGTATAATATAATTTAAAGCCACTGCTTGTGCTCCAATTTCTTACTCTTCTCATGACATTTTTTAGTTCTTCTTAATAATTCAACATATGCTCCCATTCATAGTTCAAAAACCTGGTGAGTACTCACAGAAAATTGCAGGCCATGAGTATTTGCAGGTCTAACTTGTGACCTGTTTTTAATAAAATTTGTGGCATTTTTTCCCAGTAAAAATCACAATAAATTGCATAAACCTTGGAAAACTTGTGCCTTTGATAAAAATTGCTGAAAGTTTTAATAAAAAGGGTTTCAATTTTTTATAATTTTTGCTCATTATTTTCAGACACGACGGCAGAGCAGCGAAGCGTGAATCATGAACAGTGAAGTGTGACTGTGAACTAGGTTTTCAACAATGTTTTGCTAATATCTACTATTTTTCGCTTCTATGGATAGTTAATGATTTTTAGTCTATGAAGTGTATTGAACTTTAATTTTGATCTATATGTGCAGAAATCTGTAATATGGTTCATACATTAGTAATATGCATGTTTTAAAGCACATTTTAAAAAATTAATGTATTTTTCAATGTTTGATAAATTTGTTGAGCTATTGCTGAGTTTTTCCCTGAGTTTTTGTGGAGTCCCAATTTTAAAATTTTTGGGTCAGCCAAATAATTGCCGAGTCCAAGTTTTTAAGCTTTGGTCCCATTCAGTCTGTATTCATTTTAATTTTCACTAACCTTAATAAACATTCTGGTAATAAATGATTTCAGTTTATCGGTCTTATTTAATCTCTGGACAACCCTTTTATGCTTTGTCGTTATAATTTATTCCTGGATGAATCATATAGTTTACCACCAATGAAATGGAAAGTCATATAGTTTACCACCAATGAAATGGAAAGATATGTTCAACAATTTCATGTCTTCATTTAGTGATACTTGGTTTCAAACATTTGTGTAATTGATGTTTATTTTTATCTCAGCTTACAGTGAATGGCCCCGCTGAAGTAATACCATCTTCTTTAAGAAACATTGAACCTGGCTTGAAATACAGCATTCTTGTTGCTTTCTCTGTTCAAACTCTGTTTGGTAGAGTTGTTTTGAACATGGCAAGAAATCCATGTACCGACCAAGCAGGGAATCCTTTTATGAGGAAAGAGAATTCGAGTTTTGTTATTCATTTCGGTGAGTGGGAAATTCAAGAAAAGTTTTCCTTTCATTGAGATAGTTGGTACGTTGGTTGGGAATTGAACAGCAAGAATTAAGATAAATACTTGCCTTGTTTGCAAATATGTGCACTTTTTGAACACAAACTTATTATCATTGCAATCAACTGACGTTTTGGCAGAAAAATTGGGCATTCTCACTTTATCATTGCTTGTTTTACATTCCATTCCCTTTGACCTATTCTTGGTCATTTGTGGACATTAATATATTTTCTTTATTTATTTCTGTAGCAGATAGGAGACCAGTTTATGTCAACGTATGGACAGCAATCCCAGAATTACAAATGAGTATTAATAATGAACTGCGGACCATACAAGCTACAAACAAAATAGATAGTCTGAAAATCTTTTTGGATTTTAACAATCCGATAGTTAATTCAACTTCAGAGGTTCTGAGTGTTTTGCACTTGCAATCTAATACTGGGATTCTTATGCCCATTCATCGTAAAAGTCATGGGAATCGAAAGTTTGGTTTTCAAGTAAGTATTATTTCTTTCCAAACTAAAATCTTGAAGTTTTGTAGTTACTTTAAAACTGAAGTACATAATCATATTCAGATGTTCTGCTTTCTAGTCAATTATGACATCCTTTAGGAGGTTTATTGAGTAAAATGAGCCCAGAAATATTTGACATGCATCACATTAGGGTCAAAATCATATCAGAATTGCTTGTGTTCTAAAGCTAATTTTAAGGTATAATCCCTAATATTTTGTAATGGAGGACTCTGTTGTCTCTCATCTTGTCCCTAAATGTGTTTGCTGAGTAAATTTAAATAAAGGTCATGGAAAAGCATTGTTTGCCTTGATTTCGCTAGGTTGAACCTTGAGCCTCTTTCATGTGCTTATCCTTCTGTTAGAGTAGTTAATCTGTAAAGTGGTAAAATGTAAGTCACATGTACTTATATTATAAAAGCACATTGATAGAGAAAATAAGTAGTCTTGAAATATACTATTGTCCTTTGCAAAAGCTAGTAAACAGGGACCATGTAATTAAAGGTTAGTTGATGGTTAGTCATCTCTATCACTCAATGTATTCACCAATTTCATTTTCTGATCTAATTGAGGCATAGGACAAATAGCATTTCTCTTTCCCTTTTTTGAGTTTGTCTTCTGTCTTTGCTTACTTTTCTCTCAGTATAAGCTTTTGGTCTCTGAGGGTCCAAGGAAGATAGGGTAGGGTTTAAAGAGAAATTGTATCATCAAGATGAGAGGGATATCTATATTCTATATGTCTGTAAACCACACCCTGTAGTAGCCAATGCACAAAGGAGTGCTCAAAGACATGTATAAAAACAACAAATGTGCAACATGGAATGCAATAATTTCTTGTGTGGACAAAGAAGATGAACAAGTGGTTTTAAATAACTCATTATACAATTGGAATTCAGGTATGACCACCTAAGGAAGCTTTTCAAACAATGAACATAGGAATTTTGGACATTTTTGCCAATTGTTAATAGGCTAGAAGCAAACAGTCAGGACTGTCAAACCATTAGAAGAGTAGCCAAACTACCACAAAACCATAAGCAGCCAAAGGATCCAAAATGTTTGAGAAAGTATGTAGAATGATCATAAACTTGCAAGATGGCAGAAGTGAGAATGTCAAAACTGATTTGGAGGCGTGATGGAAATTTCGTAGCAGTTCTGGCAATGTGGAACCACAAGAAAGTTTTGCATATTTTGAAAAAGAAATTTGGGGCCTTCAAAAGGGTTTGTTTTATAACTAAAAGTGCCAAATTGAGGGATGGGAGTTAGTGAAATGAAGATGGAGGAGTGACTTTTAATATGAGAGTGATTAGTATCAGTGTTACAAGACTTGCTAGTACTTGCCCAGACTTGGTGAGTCATGAGGCCAGTAGGTCGAAACAAGGCCTGGGGACTTGTGACTCAGGTATCCGGTGAGTCTTCTAACTTGCCAAACTCAACAAGTCTTGATGGGTAGACTTGGCCAGGTTTATGAACATGAGGAAAAAAAAGCATAAAAAGTTGAAAATGCTTAAATGTAAAAGCGTGAAAGTCAAACATTTTTTGTAGGACTTTTGGAGGATGGTTAAAAGTGATAAAATTATGAAAAAATGGCATGTGCCATGATAGTTTGTGTGGTCTCAAAGGCATATGGGGATGGGTTCATATATATATAATTTATAATTTTATATATATTGAAATTATAAAAACAATGATACTTATAATTGCCAATAAACAAAATATTTAAATAGCTCATAAATTGTAAAAAAGAAAAGAATCATATATTCGTAATTCACTACTTTGTGAAATGTCAATACACAATGAAATTACAATCAATATTCAATAATATTCAAATTTCTCTTCATTGAGAGCATCAGAGTCAAAATTTGGTTCAAATTCGTTTGAATTACAATGAGTTACAATGCCACTTCCACTAACCATGCCATTTGTAAATATTGCCTCATCTAAAGAGATTTTGGCAAGTTGTGCAACAATAATGTTTAAGTCAGTAGATTCAAGAGCTAGATCCCAATTTTTCATCACCCCCTCATTGTAGTCAAGTTTCTTATATGACAAGAGATCCCAATAACTATTGGGCATCTAGGAGTGGAGACCCCAATGGGATTGAAGGGCAACACTCCTCATGTGGGTCCAGGGGCAACACATTCAGAGTTTATCATTCACTCACTCTGTTGATGAGGACCTAAATGTTGGAAATGTTGTCATTGATGTCAAAGTGAAAAAGATGGAGTCATTGATGTCAAGATAAGCATGACTGAAGATAACATATTGCAAGGGCATGACTGAAGATATCGTATTGCAGATGTCAAGTTGAAGGTCCATCATTACACAGATTTATGTCATAAATACAATCTTCAGATGAAACATAGGAGGACTTGAAGACTATTGAAAAGTTGCCATTGATGTCAAACAGAGAATTACATGAGCAATGCACAGAACAGATCTTAGATGTTAAAGATGATGAGAAGATTGTTGGAACATATCAAGAAACAGGTTGAAGTTGCATAGATTGATGACTAAATCGGATGCTGGGAATGAATCTGAGAATTTAAATAATTGAAGATAAAGAATCTGAGAATTACATAATCGAAGATTTTGTTTTGCTGGCTTAAGAAAACAAGATTGTAATTGATTGTTAAATTCAAATCATATTCCAGTTATTAAGAGAACAAGACAATCAAACAAGTTGCTAAACAGATTTGTTACAATCTGATCAGACAAATAAACAAGCCCCTAATCTGATTTGTTATGAACAAGATCAGATGAACGTCTTCTTAAAAGCGATGCAAATCGATATACTAAGGCGTCTTTTTGAAAAACTAAACAAAAGTCAACGACTTAACCAAAAGACGTGTCTAAGAGAAATATGTTTAAAAGTTAATACAGATTGATTTCTAAAAGGACGTGTTTTGTTCTTTGCTGAAGAGATGCGATTTTATTCTTAAGAAAGAACGATTTATTTTAAAGATGATTTTATGATAAAAGGCACAGATTAATGAAAGGGTGCGATTGATCAAAAGGCAGATTTAAAGGATGCTATTTATTCATGAAGAGAAGCGATTCATGAATGAATTGGGGCGATTCATTTTAAAGTTGAAACTTTAGATTAAATTAATGAAGAGGTACGTTTATATTTGAAGAAGCATCATTTAATAAGTGGTGTGATTAAAGAAGAGCTGCAATCCTTTGAAGAGTTACATCCTTTGATATAAGTATGTCTCTTGAGAAGTGTTGATGTATTTTTCGTGACCGCACCAACACAGAATAAAGTTGCCAATGGCTACCCTATTTTCTCTTGATCAAAGTATCCAGCACGCTAAGATTGCGAGAGAGTTCGTGCGTTCAACTCCAAGGTTCCTTCTAGGCGGTGGATAGGCTCAATTGGCTCGATGTGATTTACTGGTATTTCAAGGGGACTTACGCAATTGTTCAGCAGCGGACAACAGACAACAGATTAAAGGGTTTCACGTGGTTCAAATGATTTGGTAGGTAAGTGCAAGTTTCCTAACACTAACCAAAAATGAACTGAATTTAAATGAGTGCAGGGATAAGAGATGCTATAATTCTACTCTAAGGTGTGGGACATAGCGATCAATTCTCGCAGACTTCAACCGAACTTTGCTGTGCCTCGCTTCGGACAGCTTCCACAAAACCGGTGCAATCTTCAGAGGAGTAATCAAAGGTATTCAAATCACGATTCAACATGAAGACACCATCACAACGATGCATGCCAACATATAAACCATAATCAAAGTTAAGTTCACAATGTTCCAGTTGACCACGCAAGGCGGACCCACCGTCAGCGAGCCCGCTAGTGGTATGGATAAGCGAAGTTTTGTTCAAATTAAGCACCACATTCCACAATTACTAACTACTTGCATGAAATGAAATCTACTTTACTTTAAGATACTTCAAGATTCTAAGTGAATTGGAAGGACGAAGAAGCCTCGCTAGCTACTCACAACAAAAGAAGAGATCACCATCAATGAAAACTCTTTTTATTGAGAGAGTGTTCACAACAACTTCTTACAAAGTATTCAAATGGAAGACTTTCCTTCCTTTTCAATCTAAGCTAAACCATCGAACTATGCTACCTTCTATTCTATCAATCTCCCTCCATTCCTTCTTTTTTATTCTAATAATGTACAAATGAGGGGGGGTGCCCCTTTTATAGTTGGCCAAATCCAATGGACGACTCAGATTCAATTACAATGAAGGGCTCAGACCGAGCCACATAAACCTTAACCCTAAAAACCGCCACCAAGAGGAGTGGGGTAATGAATGAGCAATTAATGTCCACCACCCTTTTAGAAGTTTCTTGTCCATAGATGCGTTCGCATTGCAAATTGGATGAGTTTGATCATCATGGAGTCAACTTCTTCCTTATTCTTGAGGGCATTTTAGTGCTTGAGGATGATCTTCTTCTTAGCTGTCACTCTTCAACTCTTCAATGCCTGAGCCCTTCATTTTTTTCCTTCATTCTGAACTTGAAAGATTTTCTTGTCTTGGATTCAATCATTCCCGCTTGCCATTCACCTGACTGCGTTGGGTGCATATTGGGTCTTTGAGGAGAAATTCCAACACTTAGCCATTTCTAATAAAACCTCCCTTCATGGTTTGGACGCAAGTGAGATCTCGTGGAGGAGCTCGAAACACATAACTTTATCTCCTTTCAAGGTTGTAACATTGTTACAACAACTAACACCTCGAGTAGAAGTTGTTGCGATACCTTATGCATATTAATGAGTGCTCTTCAAATTATGGAGGAAGCTCCCTCGTTATGCTTTGACAAATGTACTTGCAGGAAAATAAGCTAAAACTATGTCCTGCTTTTTGTTTCCGCTAGAGGCTACAGGCTTTCTTGAAAGAACTTACACGTTGCAGCTGAGTTTTCTCTGGTTTCGCAAATCAACTAAACTACAACTTATATCTATCCAATCTCCTCAGGAAAACAGAGCAAGAGGAAACGGAGCAAGGTTATGACTATCAGACGATAAACGCATTCAGATTCTCTACTTGAAGGCAAGGTGGCGCAACTATCATCTCAATCTGAACAAGTTTATTAAGCACAAAACAGATTTGAGAATTTGCTATGATAATCTTATGAAACCCTATGTGGCATAACACTCAATCAGCATAGTAAAGACTCACAAACAGCTTTTATCATCAAAATCTTTGTGAAACCCTATGTGGCATAACACTCAATCGTAATGACAAAAGATTCACAAAACAGATTTTCCTAATCTAAGAGAAGATTCACCATGAAAACTTTATGAAACCCTGTGTGGCATAACACTCGATCAGCATAGTAAACACTTCACAAAACGGTTTTATCATGACAATCTTACGAAACCCTGTGTGGCATAACGTTCGATCATAACAATAAAAGATTCACAAAACAGATTTCTCTAAACTATGGAAGAATCCAGCATTACAATCTTTCGAAACCCTATGTGGCATAACAATCAATTGCAATAATGAAGACACATGAACAAATACCATAAAGAGCAATATTGAGGGCAAGGTAGGCGCAGCATATATTTCTCTCTCAAGCAAAAGTTAATTACAAATGAGCAAAAGCTCTTATTTATATACATCAAGGTGTAGGTAACCCTAAAATCACCTTGAGTTCACTACAGTTCTTGCAATGCATGCAAGTCATGCGCCTAACCTAATGAAGTAAACTACGCTTAACCTGCAACTACCCCGCTTAACTGCACAAATAACTCCATTGACAATGCAAGCATGCACGCCCCATGTAAAGCAAAGTTAACTGCCACTACCTTTCGCACTAGAACCCAACCCTAACTCCTCAGAGTTGATAACTCCGAGATGAGGCATGTGTTAAGCCATGAATCAAGACCGAAGTCGAGTTAATCACGCCATGACTCAATCCCTCAAATTAACCGCAGTTCCAATCGGCGATCACCCATGTCATCTCTTGGCCTACACTTCGACCAAGAACTCATCGATCTCTTTGTCATCTGCACTTTGACCGCTTAAACAATGCTTCATTTCTCCGCCACTGTAATTGTGCATATTCTTTAACATTTTCTTACCGCTTTGAAATTAACTGAAATTATTGAAATGTGATCCAACATAGGCACCATAGAATCTCTATCAAGATATCACGAACAAGCTTCTGAAACTCAGTTTGTACAACCTCGAGATCAGCGTAGGTACCATCTTCACGAAGACAATGGCATGGGATTTGAGTGACTTTGGCGGCTCCGTAAATGGAGTAACCTCTGTTCCTTTTGCAGCGTAACGCTTCATTGCCAGCTGCTCTGATGAAAACCTAAATTAAGACCGATTTGGTCTTGAATTCAGTCTAGTTGAACCACCTTCTGAAAAACTTGCCCGTTGACTGTGAACACGGCCATGTTCTAACAAATTTCTCCAGAAAGCAAAAATAGCTCCTAGTGAGGCTAAAAATACCCTGTCGGAGGATAATTTTCACCAAAAATTCTGAGACATGGGTTTTGTCTAGAAAATGATTCCAAGACAACCCATAACGTCAAAAATGAAAAACGCCATGAAATTTTAACATGGAAAGACTTTTCAATGAGAATCGGGCAGGGTTTTAGCCTTTCTACAATTTTTTCATGAGGAAAACTGAACATGGTTTTGTGTACAATTAATTTCGAACAACCCGAGTAGTCGGATTTTGAAAATGATCTAAGCCCACATGCAAAGAGATTCTCGGAAAAAGGCTCAGAGCTTCAGAATGAAGGCTACGGGGCGATTTTCTCGAAAAAATCTAAGAAGTGGGTCTTGTTGCAAACGCTGAAATATGAGAACCCAGATGAACAGATTCTGAAAATGTGTTGAATTACTCTGGCATGCGAAGAAAGTACCTAAGGTGAGAAATAGAAGAAATAAGACAGAAGATAGAAAGTTTTGCTTGTCTGCTTCTGAAAAATCTGCAAACTTCTTCTTCGAATCTTTATAAAACCTGCATGCAAAGTGGAAATGAAGTCTAGAATTGACTTCCTCTGAAGAATCTGAGCTCGTAGCTTCGAAGAACACTGAAAACGGACACCTGAATCACCTTAAGCTTGCTGGTCGCCCAAAAGAATACAAGCTTTCAGAGCAAAAGATGATGCAATAATGGACGCCATCTTGGAAATATATAGAATTTCATCATAAGAAATTCGCACTAAACAAAGCATGCATTAAAAATGGCGCTAGGCTTCTTATTGGTCTTCATAGTAGTTAACTAGAACTCAAACAAGCTCAATAAGTGGACGCATTAGGGTTTGCCTTTCACATCTTTAGTTTAAACTCAAACATGCGACTTTAGCTTCAGTTAGAATCTTATCAAATTCGCCACCTTCAACTTCTCTTTGGATTCATCAACTTGACCTAAGGCGTGCCCTTTTGACACTTCAGTTAACAATAAGAATGGGATAAGAGATTCGCCAAACTCATGCAATAATAAGCTAAAAATAGCTAGCCTTTAGGAACTTTAGTTTGGCCTTCAACAAGTGCGCCAACTTCATGCTTTAATCAATTATAATCTAAAAATAGCAACCCTTTTCAAACTAAAGTTGCCCTTTCCTTGAAAAGTGCGCCATCTTCACTATTGTCTTGCTTCACTTTTCAAAAACTAAAAATAGCGACCCTTTTCATGAGTGAAGTTTTCAACTTCAAATTCGCCATACTTCATCAAATATGCTTCACGCTTCACAAAATAATGCTTCATGCTTCAATTCGTCCCTTTTGAACTTCAGTTGGCATTTGATGAAGCGCCATCTTCACTAAAATCTCATAATTTTGACCAAAATTCACCATGCATGTAAACTTCAGTTGACTTTTAGTGGTAATCTTCAGTTAAACTTAACATGCAACCAAGTTAATTGAACATGCAAGGTAGTTAACTGAACATGCAAACCAGTTAACTTAACATGCAAACTGAAAGATCACTCCACATGCAAACATATGAACTGAAGATGACAACCCAGAAATCGTTCAGTCTAACTGCAGTCAGAACTCCAGTTAAGGCGTCCATTCAACTCACTTTCGAAAATTCAAATTTGAACTCTTGGGCGAATTCCAGACTTAGCCAAATTTTATGAAAATTTAAGCTAAAACCTCTGTCGGGACCTCTGTTCATCCTCTGACACTGGTTGACTGACTTCTCCGATTGGCTGGCTGACAGGTGCATTGCGGAGCTGAGTAAAAACTGATCAAATGATATCTTGATACTGCATGTCATAAAACTGACATCTGAAGGCTCAAAAATCCAAGCGCCTTTTTGAAAAGCTGCGCTTTTTCCCTGACTCAGTCAAATTTCAACTTCTGCATTTCTGCATTTAAGGAAAACAAACTTTCATAATCTCTCGACGAACAACTTTCGTGGATCGAACTCGTGTTCACTGCTAAGCAAGTCGCTCGCATTTACATCTCGCAGCGCACATTTCAAGAAAACGCTATCTCGAGGTGTGAAAAACAAGAGCTCTTCAAAAGTTGCTTCTTTTCATTCCAAACCAGCCATTTCCGAAACGACAAAAATAATATAAAACCCAATCGCAGTCGACGAGACATCTTCCGACCGGACGGAGACAAAAGTAAATCCGAAACAACGTAATACTCTGACATTGAATATCCGAAATCAATGTAAAGAAAGTATTGAAGTCCGAAAAGTTTGGGCGCCTTTCTCAAAATGTGTTCTTTGCTCTTCTTCCGATAGTTTGACCGAGATTTGACCCAACGTCAATTCGTGTTCAGCGCTCAAAGAACTCGTATTCACCGACTACGCGCCGCGGCTTGAAACTAATGTGGATAAACGCCTTGGACGATATCTACCAAAACTCACGCCCTGCACCTCAAAAGATATGCTTTTCCGAAGTCGCGCTTTCTCCAAAGGCGAGCAAATAACTTTGCTTTCGACGGTAATCAGATTCGTGAATTTGCCCAAAACAGTCCGCTTGATGTGCTTGATAGCTCATCATGGGTTTGGATGGATGCCTAACAAATGTTCACGAGGTGACAAACCCCAAAAAACAGGATCCGAGCTCTAAAAAGATAGGGGCTTCATTTTAATGTGCCCTTCTCCACAGTAGAGAAAATTTTTGACGCTTGCCTGCATTTTCATTTTCTAAAATTCGCACAGATCGACAGCATCGACAACTAACTCCATATTTGTAAAAACTCCTAAAACGATTTTGTTAATATTCTTTGAAGGAAGATTAAGACTCCACTCACAAATGCCTTTAGTGAAGCAAAAAATTGGTTTTAGTACAACAAACATCATCTTGGATTACTTGCTTCATTGCTTCAAGTCATCGTGCTCTGGCCTCGACGTTCATCTTGCAAAACAGACAAAAGGAAGAGCATCAAAATATAAATCCACCTTACTCACCTGATATCCATGTTTTGATCTCCAATGTCCGATTTGTTGTACCCAAAATAATTTTTTTGGCATTCTATATAAATTGAGCTAAATCTTGTTAAAATGCCGTTAAAAGTCTGTTTTAGGTCAAACCAAACATAGGGTCTTTGTGGGTTTCTGTCAAGGAACACGTGCAAAATTCTAAAAATTTGAAAATCAGGGTTTTATGCCCCTATTTTCAGGGAAACCCCCGAAAATAGGACCTTCCTAGAAATGATTGAAAATGATTTTGATAGGATTAAAAGGCTTCACGATCACATTGGTCAAGTTAGAATCATCAAAAGGCACGTTTTACTCTGGTGGGTCTATTTCTATTTTTCAGGAACAAAGTTAGGAGCTCCGCAGCCATTAATGGCAGATTGGCCAGTACCAGGTGCTGAAAGCTAAGCTTCAAAAGCTTCAACGACGCAACCATGGCGAAAAAGATCTAAAATGATGCTGTTTGATGAAGGAGATTCCTGAAACCCAAAAAGGTCAAAATTTGACTAACTTTGGAAACGTTACGAAGGAGAGACAAGTTCGCAATGCTGAAAAGAGCCTTTTTCAAGCAGGGGTGCCCATGATCTTTAAAGGTCAAATGCAGTCTGTTGAATCATTCAAGGAAGTCATCCTCGACGTTTGCTTGTTGGCTCGACAACGAAACAAACAACTAGATCATCTGATGAGCTGATCATAAGCAGTTGTTGATGAAGCGAAAAGAGGCAGTTGAAGAAATATCAGGAAACGACTGTCGAAGGTGAAGATCAAAGAAAAAAGAGCCTTTTCAAAAGAAAGGCCCCCTTCTTTCTGGACCTCTGGATGCTGACAAATAACCAAAGGCCTCCCAGGACAATCTTCTCAGCCTAGGTAAATCTCAACAACGCAACTGTGAGCACATGCATCTGACGAAGCAATCAACGAGTAATCAAGATCAAACCAGGGCACATTTCATAAAAAGATAACTAAGCAGAAGAGCAAAAGTGCCCTTTTCAATGAGGGGCGCCCTTGAATAAAGGGACCGTCAATTTGAGTTTTCCAACTCCAGTCATCTTTGGCGAAATGGAGCTGGCTACCTGACGAGATATCAAACGAGATCATTTGATTCTTCGATCAATGAGAAATCCAGATCAAAGCACGAGAGGTCAATTCAAAAGGCTGAAAAAACGAAGATTGAAAATTCACCAAGGCAAAAGCAAAAGCGCCCTTTCTTTTGAGGCCTTGTACTCAACTTACACAACAGATACCCTAGGAAAACCCTCCTACTTGAGGGAGAAAAACCCAACAAATAATCTCTTATATATATATATCATATAAAAGTGCAGAATTTTGCATACAAAGTCTGGCCTTACACAAGGCTGAATAAATACAATGAATGGTAACACCTCTCCTTGATGCGAATCACAAATGAATACACTTCTTCAATAATTTGGTCTGTTGCTAAAAGATGATGATCTGTTGCTTGGAGAAATGGCGAACTGCTGAAAGTGCGAACTTGAGTGAAAATGAATTGGATTAACTTGTGATCAAATGGGAGGACTCTATCCTCCTTATATACCAATCCAAGAGACCTCTCTCCTAGGTCGGCTACTTGAAAGAATAAATATCAAAAAATATGTAGGCCGACCTACCTTTAATTAGAATAAATTAAGGAGAAAATATCTCTTGAAGCTACCAAACACTAACAAAAGTAACCTCCAAGCAGCTGGAAACCCTAATTCTGTCTCTGACTAGCCTATGGGCATCCAGGAATAGGCTAACAGTCACTGGAAAGTGTAGTGCTAAAAATGGGGACATTACAATGCAAGAGGCAACTGCAAGTCTAACCTCTTCATCCTGATGTTGCAAGAGTTCTGGCTTAACCAAAGAACTTACCAAAGGTCTCATAGCTTTATACATTGCTTGAGAGGGTGACTGTCCAACCTTACACAAACAACTTTCAGCCTCTTCTAAAATGTTACAAAGAGATGCTTTAACCTACGGTAAGAATTTCAATTTTTCACCAACAAACTTCAAAACTATGATGACCTCCTGTTCTTTGTTCCATAATTCCAAGCTTTTTCCCATATAAATCTGATGTTGCTTTAATGATTCCAATAAAGCTTCCATTGAATTGCTAGTTGTAGCCATGGAACCCAACTGAAATTTCAGATCTGCAATTGATTAGCTGAAACAAAATCCAATCTACCCAACAGGTTGGCAGAAATCTTAGCTCTAATACCACTATAAAGACCCTTGGAAATTTGGCCTTTAATTTTTTGTTTTGCCTTCTTAGGAATTTCGTCAAACACTTTCCTTGCAAACTCTTAAACTGCTGAATGTTGTTTCTTTTTGTATTTTCAATGCATATGATGATGTCATAAATATAAAGACTCTAATGCAATGTTCTAATGATTGAAAAAGGATAGGAATACAATGCAATATTAATTCTGATTTTCTAGTTGCAATAATATGGTTGAAATTCAAGCAAATACTCAACTACAGCAAGATGACATTACTACAAACAGTTGTCATGCAACTTTCAGAACTTTTTATTTTGCAGCTGTAACTGATTACAATATCTTCCCAATTTGAATGCACTATTTGCTTTTCAAGAGATGACTTAATCAATGACAAAGCCAACTCAATTTACAATGCAATATGACAAGTTCGACTCAAGCTAACAAGGCAGCATTTCAATGCAATTTCTGGTTATATTTTGTTAGTGTTTTTGTAGCTGTGGGAGGTATTTCCCTAAGAATTATTACTCAAGGCAAGTCGGCCTTTCAATCATAAAACAAATATTATATTTTCCTAGGTCGGCTCAAGAGGAGAGCTTGCCTAGTCTTGTATATAATGGAGAGAGAGTCTCCACATTATGCAATTCATTCATTCTATCTCAATTCAATTGCCTAGCACTTTAGGAGCAGATTCACATTTAAGAAGAAGAGTTTTATTCTTTGTGACTAAGAATTTCACACTATCTTCTAGTGCTAGTCTATTGTATGATATTCAGCCTTTCTAGGGCTTGATTCTGAGTGTTACTTCTGCACTATTATTTCTGATTTATAAGTGAATAAATTGCTGCTGGGTTTTTCCCTTGTGTAGAAGGGTTTTCCCAGGATAAATTGTTGTGTTGTCTACTCTGTGGTGTTTTTCTTTTGCTTATTGTTCATTTCTGATCTGAAAATTAACATGGTATCAGAGCAAGGTTCAGGAATATCCGATCAGATTTTACTAAGCATTTTTCATTGAATATAATTCCCATTCGGAGCAGATCTGAAGCAGACTTTAGATGCAGCTCTAAAGTGAATGTTCGAGCAAATTGAAGAGTGAATTATTGCAAACCTAAGGGCAGACCTTGATGGCGAATTATTGCAGACCTAAGGGCAAACTTTGAAGGTGAATTTGTGCAGATCTAAAAATCAGATATTTGGAGGAGCAAATCTACAGCAAAAACCTAGGGTACTCAAAAAAAGAAGATGGTGATGGGTGTCAAGGTAGAAGATAGGCTTGATGGAGCTTCAAACTTCAACTCTTGGAAACCTAGGGTACTCATTGCCTTAGAGGAGAATGATCTTCTAGAATTCGTAGAAAATGACATGCCTGAGCCGTCTGAAGACTCAAAGAAAGTCTAGTGGAAGAAAAATGGTACGAAGGTTAGAAAGATCATGATAGACTCTGTGATGGATCACCTAGTATCGATCATCTCCAAGATGAAGACAGCTAAAGAAATGTTTGATACTCTAAAAGGACTGTATGAGATCAACAATACTAGCAGAACCCTTGCTCTGAGACAACAACTTCATCATTTAAAATGGCTAAAGAAGATTCAGTCATTTCATTCTTTATGAAGATTTCTGATTTGAGAGATCAGTTGAGCACTATTGGGGATATAATTGCAGACAGAGATGTTGTTATGTTGGCACTAAATGGTCTTCCCCAATCTTGGGAACCTTTTATTCAGAGCATTAGCTGGAGATCCAAGTTGCCCAAGTTTGATCACCTTCGAGTTGATTGTATTCAAGAAGAAACCAGATTGGCAACAAGAGGAAATGGGCGAAACTCTTACAATGAAGAAAATCAAGTTCTTACTGCACATGCTACTAGAGAAAGAGGCAAAGGAAGAGAAGGAAAAAGAGCCACCTTCAAGACAAATCAAGGCAGAAAAATAGATTTTGTTCAAGAATCGAAAAGGAAGGATCTTTCTCATATTCAATGTTACAAGTGTGACAAGTATGGACACTATGCTCGGGACTGTAAATTAAAGTTATTGCAACATGTTTCTATTGCAGAAATTGATGTAGAGACATCTCAAAAGGAGTCAAGTCATTCTAAAGTTGATTCAGAAGGATTCCTATTCATCTCTGCTCTTTCAAGTAATGTACAATCTGATAGTGATACTTGGTTGATAGATAGTTGTGCGTCATGTCACATTACAGGCTACAGAGAGCATCTTACAGACTTAGTAGAGAAAGAGTCTAATTTACAGGTTATAATTGGAGATGATGCTAGTTATGTCGTAAAGGGAGTTGGGGCCGCTTCCTTCCAGCTAGACTCGGGTATCCCTCTTCAATTGAGTGATGTATTATTCGTACCTGGGATCAAAAGGAACCTTGTCTCCATTTCAACCTTGGAGGACAAAGGGTACAAGGTTGCCTTCTTTGAAGGAAAGGTTCTTGCATGGCTACTAAACTCCAGCATAAATTCAGCTCATGTGATTGGCATTCGTCAAGAGAACCTATACAAATTGTCATTATGACCAATTACTTAGAAGAGGAGGAAACCTTCAGGAGATCTAAAGGATACTTCATGGAGGTGGAAATGACATTCAGAGGGAGTCTGACAAACCAACAGAGGCTACAAAGGATGTGGAAATTAGCACCCTCACTGAGAGGGAGTCATAGCATCATTAAGATTGTTGTAGTGTATATTTCTCTGAGACGGAGAAATATGAGGTGAAAGCCCTTGTAACGTATATTTTTCTGAGACGGAGAAATATGAGGTGAAAGCCCTTGTAGTGTATATTTCTCTGAGACGGAGAAATATGAGGTGAAAGCCCTTGTAACATATATTTCTTTGAGGCGGAGAAATATGAGGTGAAAGCCCTTGTAGTGTATATTTCTCTGAGACTAAGAAATATGAGGTGAAAGCCCTTGTAGTGTATATTTCTTTGAGACTGAGAAATATGAGCTGAAAGCCCTTGTACAGATCACATCTTTGAGACTGAGTTGTGTTTTCCACAATTGGGTGTAGCCATTGTGGACGTCATGTTGAGAGAATCTATGACCAGATATTTGAAAATACCTCCCTAGCTAAGAGGGAGTGTTAGTGTTTTTGTAACTACGGGAGGTATTTCCCTAAGAATTATTACTCAAGGCAAGTCGACCTTTCAATCATAAAACAAATATTATATTTTCCTAGGTCGGCTCAAGAGGAGAGCTCGCCTAGTCTTGTATATAATGGAGAGAGAGTCTCCACATTATGCAATTCATTCATTCTATCTCAATTCGATTGCCTATCACTTCAGGAGTAGATTTGCACTCAAGGAGTAGATTCGCATTCAAGAAGAAGAGTTTTATTCTTTGTGACTAAGAATTTCGCACTATTTTCTAGTGCTGGTCTATTGTATTATATTCGGCCTTTCTAGGGCTTGATTCTGAGTGCTACTTTTGCACTATTATTTCTGATTTATAAGTGAATAAATTGCTGCTGGGTTTTTCCCTTGTGTAGAAGGGTTTTCCCATGATAAATTGTTGTGTTGTCAAATCTGTGTTGTTTTTCTTTTGCTTATTGTTCATTTCTGATTTGGAAATCAACATATTTGACATAAGATGTGAAGCTACAGATTGTTGTGTAAACAGAGACTACACAAGGCAATGCAAATATAAAGAGGAACCTGATTGCTGCAAATAGAGTGCTAAGAAAATTGTTTGATGGATGCTAATCTTCAATTTCAGCTATCATGAATCCAACCTCCAAAGGCGCCACTGTTCCCTAGCAATGAATGCAAATATCAAATGATATTTGATGAAATCGAACTCTTCTTGGCTACGCCCAGTATGCAACCACGAATTCCCAGCTATGGTCGAGCAAGTGCAAACACAGAATAGGGGCGACTCTTCTCCAAAACATGCTGACTAAAAATGCTATCACCAACTCCCAGCAAATAGAATCAAACTCTTCTAGATATATATATTGGCTGCGTACCTGAATATCCTCCACAAATTGAAATAATAAAGTATCTAGAGGCTGCGCCCAGACTTATCGAATTCTTAAGAATTCTCTAATATTCCAATTGTTGTCTTTATCGATGACTGCAATCTTCAGTTTGCCCTCTTCTCCTCCCTGACAGGTCACGATGGACTTCCATATAGATTGGTGGCGGAATTTTGTCTTCTTGCAAATATGATATCGACTTCTGCTTCAATGTTTTTACTAAGGACGACTTCTTTCATACATAGCGATCATCCCATAAAAAAACGATTTATAATATAGTGGAAGAATTCTTGTCTTCTAGTGTAGTGATTCTTTGTCTTTATCTTCCCAAACAACTTTTAAATAAAATCGAACTCCTCAATGAATGAAAATATCTCCCAATCTGTAATAATCGAACTACTCTAGGACTGAAGGTGATATCAAAATTTGTAAATTGTTTCTTCAAATTCGAATTAACAAATGTTCACCAAATTTTGGTTAGAGACCATTAAAATTTGGAATGAAACCAACAAGTAAACCTCCTCAAACGAAGTGATGATTGCAACAATACCTCATCTATTGCAAACCTGCAAATCCTCCAATAATTGCAATAATAAACCAACTATTGCAATTAAACAACAACTCCTATCAGAAGGGCAATAATACCTCAGCTATTGCACCTGCCAAAATTCTCCAATGAAGCACCTATAGAAACCCTGGATGTATTCCTCAACAGTTCCAGCTAGGGTTGATCTTTCACAACCAAACCTGGTATCATAGAGTTTTCAAACCCTTGGACAAGCAAAGCATTCAAGCTTCTTACCAAACTGGTAATGAGAATATAGTCCAAGACATAAGCATGCTCAAATGCTAGGCCAACGGCTCCTTATAAAGATTTCACCAAGACTTCCAAGAAGCTTCTAGAAATATTATTATTTTATTCCCTTAAGTGACTTTATGATTTATTATATTATTTTAAGTCACTTTATTAAATAAATTAAATTAAAATATAAAGTTATCTTATAATTTTAATTTATTGAAATAACTTTATAAATAATTAATTGAATACTTACTCCCTTATTTCTCCTATTTATGATTCATAGCATAATTAATTGTTCATTTGTATTGTTATATCCTACAAGATTCAATCAATTCGAATTCGGCAACAATGAAATTCGGATGAAATTCGGCAAGGAAAAAATTTGAAAAGTATAAAATTCGGATCAAATTCGCCTTATGTAATTTTTTTTTTTTTTAATAAATATAAGTAATATATCCATAAAATTGTTTAAATAGTTTAACATTGATAAATAGATTTGAAATCATTACAAAAAGATGACACATTTATAAAATATAAACCATAAGAAACATGTGAAATCACGTTTGCGAATATGTTCTTTTGTCAAAAAGGTACAATAACAACCAAGACTTTAGAACTTCAAAAAAGCTCCAAGTCATCAAGAGCACTTGGCTGAGATGCTAAATCATCATCATCTGTATCACTGCTCAATTCATCATCTAGAAAGTCAGGCTCATCTGCAACTGGCATTGCTATGTCTTCAAAAATTTCTTGTGAGGAAGAGTTCTTTGCTGCTTTGTTCATGAATAATTTTAAATTGCTGCGAACATAGACAAGATCTCCCAACTTTCCAGACAACAATTTATTCCTTTTTTTGGAATGGATGTGTTCAAAGCAACTCCAGTTCCTCTCACAAGCCGATGAACTTGCTCCCTGACTCAAAATGCGAACAGCAAACTCTTGTAGCTCAGGAGTTTGTCCTCCATAGTCCAACCACCATCTATATCCAGGTATACGTGCCAAGTCATATTTGGCTGCTGCCATTCCAAACATCCCTTCTCCTTTCTTGTATTCCCAACATTGATCTCTGATTAGTGCTGAAATTGTTGCATTTGATGCATGCTTTTGAATGGCTTCAAAAAGCCCTCCCATAATTTCAGAATCACCTTTTCTATTAATAGAAAACAACTTAGGCTCTAAAAAACAAGCTGCTGCATGTAAAGGTGTGTGCATCATTTTCCATCTACAATCAACTGTCTCCCATATCTCCATGTATTCTGCTTCTACATTGTTTAGTGCTTTTTGAATAGATTCCTTACAACGGTCCATGCTTTCATAAAGCATGCCAAGGCAAGGAGTGTCACCATCAACCATACGAAGCACGTCAACAATTGGTTCACATATAATCAAAACTTTTGCTGCACTTTCCCAAAAATTGCTATTTAGAATAATTTGCTCTATGTTCTTCCCCTTAGGACCTTTTGAAAGCACAGAATTTTCCCACTGATTGGAACAAATAACAGCCCTCAAAGCTGCTTTTTCTTCAACCACTCTTTTCAAAGTGATATAAAATGATGCAAATCTTGTTTCACAAGGCCTCAACAACTCCTTGGATGCATGCTGCCTATAAAGACTCAATGTGAGACGATGATTCCGTATGAAATTTGCAATTGCTCTCCCTCTATGAATAGCTTCATGTACCCATGGGAATTTAGCCAAGTCATGAAGCAGCAAATCGAGACAATGTGTTGCACATGGGCTCCAATATATTCTTGGGTACTTCTCTGTAATCAGTTTCCCAGCTCCCACACAATTTGCTGCACTATCAGTTACAACTTGAACCACATTTTCCACCCCTACTTCAAGAATGGCTTCCTCTAATATTTGGAAAATATACTCAGAAGTTTTTTTGTGGTTCATGGTGTCAATCACTTTCAAAAACACAACACCATCAGGAGAAGACACCAAAACATTAATCAATGGCCTTTGACATATATCTGACCATCCATCACTCAATATAGTGCAACCTGTTTCATTCCAAGAGGCTTTGACATCAACTAATTTCTCAGTCACTCTATCTTTTGACCTCTGCAAAAGAGTTGTCCTAAAAGCCTCTGAAGTTGGGGGTGTGTACCCTTTGCCAAACTCTGCAACTTTTGAATTGCATTACGAAAATGCGGATTCCTTGCAACATTGAATGGAATTGCACTTGAGTAAAACAAATCAGCTAAGGCATCATCCACCTGTTGTTTCTCTACTGGTTTCCAAAAACTGTTCAAGGTTCCACTCTCTTTTGATTTACCCACATGCCTAGGTAAGGTGGAAGAGGAAGACATGATAGATGCTGTGTGTCTAGACTGAGCCATTTCCTCTTCTATTCTCTGCTTTTTTTGTGCATTCTTCATCTTTCCTACAATTGAAGAGGACTGTTCTTTCTCTAAAGCAGCTCTCATTTCTGGGGTAACGTTTGGACATGCTTCAACACCTCCTCCTGCACCCCCTGAAATACCAAGTAAATGGTCCATTGCCCTTGTCAAACCTCCAGTAAAAGGTTTGTGACACTTGTTGCATGTGAGACTTGTACCATTGCGAGTGACATATTTCCATGCCTCGGCAGTTGATTTCTTGGGAGCCATAAAGTAACAATCTGTATGTTTAAAAGACAAAATATGAATTTTAGTTTTATAATACAAATGAAAATGATGTAATCGAATAAATGCAAATGCCAGACAATATTCATCATACAACTATGACTGCGTACATAAAATTCTATGACTGCATACAGCTGCAGCATGTAGGTGAGCAGACAAATAACTGAAAAAAAATTGTCATATACACTTGTAATTTTGTAAAGAATATAGTAATTTTTTATTTTAATTTTAATTATTAAAACTAACAACATAAAATAAATATATATTAACTTTTTATTGTAATTTTTAAAAACTGAATACTAAAATTGAGATAATATTAAATTTCTATATATTAAATATAAATTTAATACAAATAAAATAATAAAATATTTAATATTCCACATTTTATTAAATATTAAATACTTAATATATATAAAATATATACAATATTAAAAAAATTAATTTAAATCTACCTGAATAAACACAGAATTAAATCTAATATTAATAAAATAATAAAAACTATATAAATATTATATGAATATCTAATAATTAATATTAATAAAATAATCAAACCCTAATATTAAATCTAATTTTAATAAAATAAAAATTAAGAAAGCAAACATAAATAAATAATACAATATTAAATAAAACTATGAAAATATACGAAACCCTAAAATTTTCGTCAAAAAATAAATCATGGAATTCTGAAACAAACAAAAAAAAAATCGCCTACCTTGCAAGTTGCAGTTGCAGAAGCAGAAGAGTGAAGACTTCAGAAGATTTGAAACACGACTTGCAAACTGGAGGCGGCGGCTTCAAACCCTGACGCGATTTGCAGAGGAAACGAGCTTCAAACGAACACGCAGAACGCGCCTTTCAGTCGACCTTATAGAGCTTCTAAACTCATGCGAAAACCTTCTAAACTCATGCAAAAACCTTCCTGTTCCAGATCGCGTTTTTCAGACTGAGAAACTTCGCCGGAAATGACAGACGCGATATTGCTTAAGCGTGGCTACGTATTTATCAAAATATTCAATCGAAACCCTAAACGAAAACGCTTTTTAAGATTTTTTTTTTAATAAATTCAAAGCCTTACGAATTTCAATTTCAACGAATTTTGACGAATTTCATTGGTTTTCTAAAAATTCGACGAATTCCGAATTTCAAGGCAAAAATTCAAATTCTGTGACATAGGTTACATCCACTACACTATTTGACATATATATATATTGAGGTTTTATCTCCATTCTTCCCAATTGTTAGTTACTCATATATATATATATGAGTAACTAACAATTGGGAAGAATGGAGATAAAACCTCAATAGGGTGCTCGGAGTCTTTCCTACTTCTAAGCCCAAGGGCGGATAGGCAACCCCCTTGTCTACTTAGCAAGAAATCTCTCCCTCCTCTTGTACTTCCACCTCTTCTTCCCATTAACGATTATAGATGCATTAGTAATTTATGGTTAGATTGATAACGTAATATGAATTACAACCTATGCAACTAGGTTACTGTTATAGCCACAGAATGCAGATGCAATAATTGGGTGCGCAGATAATTTATTTCCATTGGCCTGCTATCATTCACAGTTATGAGACTGAGTATATATGTTCTTCGATGCTGATTGCTTAAAGAGAAAATAGATTAGTTCAAACTTCAATTGAATAATTACTAATAAGGATTAATAATTGCTGCAACTATCATTATTGCATAATTGTATACATACATATATATATATATATATATATTTCTAATTGATTTCAATCTAATAATCCATTATCTGAACTTATTTATATATATATGTATATGTAATTATATTAAATTTGCTTCCCTTATTATTGGTTTATCCTTATATATCTCTCCTTGGACTGTCTTCTTCTTTATTTCTTGAATCTTCTACATGAATAGATTTTCTGATCTATCCAACTTATTCCATTCCTTTCTCCCAATCTGTTCATACACAATCCATGAATAACTCTGCTACCTCTCTGAATACAGATCCATATTTATTTACTCTATTTTATAGCTGTTCTAAAACTCAGAATCTAATTCCTTCCTGGATCCCTATCCTTCTCTTCTTTTTCTGCTTATATACCTTATCGTACCTCTTTTTGAATAGAGGTGACCCTTATGGAATGTGGTGGCTTTTCAAAGGTCATCTCTTTTCCTACTTAATCACTGTTTTTAGAAACTCAATCGCTACTTTTTGATTAAGACTTTTCTGTCCTAAGTATGGAGCGCTGATCTTGCTGCTAACAATAATCACTGCTATTTAATCTTTATTTGCTGCCTTCTATCCTTCCATGAGGTAATCGTTGCTCTCTAGACTTTATTGAATTGCTGCCTTTTGGAATTAATAATAGTTACAGTATGATCACTGCATTTTTCCTCCTTAATAACCTGCCTTAAATATATATATATAGCCCGCACGGGTAGTGGAGTTGGCTTGGGCCGTGGGTTTGCTCCCCACCGGTTCCGAGTTCGACTTCGAGGCTCGAGCTTACCCGATGCATGTGGTTTGCGGGCTATTGCGTGCATCCCTAGGGGACTTGTCTCGCCTCAACTTGCCTTGTAAAGGAAACATGCTGGGCTGTGTCGCGGGGACACCCCTAGGTTACCAAAATAAAATTATATATATATATATATATATATATATATATATATTTAATATTTATAATATTATATTATATTGTTATTTATTTTATTTATTTATGTGTATCTCAACACTTTATACTTTAGTATTGTAATTTTGGGGGCATGACAAAGGGAAATTTAAAGTGTTTTCCTTTAATGTATTACAAAAAATACATAATAGAAAGATTACCAAGATATTCGTTGAACTTAATGAAATAAGGAGTGAAAGCATCCTCATATAAGATTACAAAAGAATTATCAAATATGGATAAGGACAACTAAACTAATAAAAAAATATAAAAACAAACTAAAGTCGAAACAACTTTATTAAAGCCTAAGCTAAAAGTTAATTGACCATTACAATATAATAATACTTTAATACCCTCCCTTAATGTTCAATCTACTAACCACGCCAAGCTTATCACAAAATTTTACAAATTTGTTAGGAGTCAAAGTCTTAGTAAGAATGTCTACTGTTTGATCCTCAATTGGACGATGTTGCAACATAACAAATCGATCTTCTACAAGTTGTCTAATGAAATGACAACATAGTTTGACATGCTTGGTACACTTGTGGAAGATTGGATTCTTGGAAAGTTTGAGCACCCTCTGATTCTCATACAACAAGGGTGTAGGCTCAAGTTGTGACATTTTCATGTTAGATAGCATCCTTCTAAGCCAAATTGCCTCACATGCTACTTTTACTACTTTATATTTTGCTTCAGTTGAGGAAAGAGCTATTGCATGTTGCTTCTTGTTGGTCCATGTGATTGCACTTGTTTCAAGGCTGAAAACATATCTAGAAGTGGATTTTCTGTCATCTACAAAACTTGTCCAATTTGAAATTGTATACTCACACACCATAGGGTTTTTGCATTCTATTGTATAGAATGCCAAAGTCAAGTGTCCCTTTCACATATCTCAACACCTTTTTTGTTGTAGACTTGTAGTCCAATGTTCTATCTTTAGTGTTGTCATGAATGTGGAAATGAAACTCATAGCATAGCTTAAATCAGGCCTAGTGGCTGTAAGATATATTAGGATCCACATTAGTTGCTTGTAAGTAAAATGTTCCCTTAGGGTTTCAAGACTGACTTGTGACTTTTAATTTAAAATCTGTTTTGTTTTTTTTTTGTTTTTTCGTGTTGCTGTGTGGCAACGCCGACAATTTCAAGAATTGATATAAAACAATAACTAAAGGTAAAATGCGTAAATAAATGAAAACCCAGTAGTCTTTATTTATTCAAAACATAATAAGACAATACCCATAAGCCAAAATGATATAGTTTGGAACCTGGGTTTTTATATGACAGTCACGACAATCACAACAATCGGATGCAAGGACGCCATGTTTGTTTTTGTTCAAATTTCATTGTGGTTCTTGATGCTGGATGCTGAGTGATGTAGGGTGCCTCCACTCAAGGAATCTGCAACCTCAAAGGCTAGGCGTTTGGTACCCTGTCTCACATGTGCTTTTTCCTCTTTGCTTGGTACTGCTCTAGCTCCCACGTGCAAAAAAAATGATGTGTTTTTGCTGCTTGAAAACCATGTTTTCTTGTGCATATATGGATGCCTTGACTGTGAGATTGATCCCTGCCAAACAAAAGCTCAAACCCTCTGTTGGTGTCTCCAGAATGGTACAACCTCTAATGCAAAACTAGTGTGACTTTTGTATTATTCAGATTATTCAGATCTGCTGTTGTAAATTGAAAAATCTCAAAGTAAATGCTAAGTAAATCATTGAATGCTCAGATTGATGGTCTCTATGTGAAGCCATCCATACTAGAACCCATAAACGGTCTCTCACGCCTGTAGATCCTATCCTAATCGAGGGTTTTCATCCTTAGATCAGCTTAAAACTCCATACCTGCAACCTTGTGCTCAGTTTTTGTCTTTGAATGTTAAACTTGGATAAATGAAAACAAGCAACTTTTCTCTCCTTATGCTTTTCCCAAAAGCTACGCCCAAGGTTAGGGTTTGCTTTTTGACAAATGAAATATAAATATCTTCTTACTTGAAATCCCATGCTAGTTGCATAAGCATAATAATCTAATATTTAATCTTTTGTCTCCAAGCGCCCTTTTCACTTAAAATATAATAAAGTGACTTAAAGGTATTTCTTTTAATAAAGTCACTTTATTACTTTATAATATTAAATCACTAAGTCACTTTAATAATAGAATATTAATAAAGAAAAGTGACTTAATAACTCAATAACTCTTGGCCACGGACTAGCAATGATCTCCCGAGAGTGTCCTATAACCATACCAACTATAGGTGTGTCGTCACTGACCTTGATATTACTTACTATAAATAGTAAGTAGCAAATAACAAGTCCTGAATCCCCTCAGAAAGGCCCTCTAAAAATCCTGTTAGCCTACGAGAACCGTAGTAATAGGCTAACCCTATCTCCTTGAACCACTGGTTAGAAAGGGGACATTGCAGTAAGCTAACTCATTAACCGTCCTAGAGTTAGTTTTGGTTGAAAGGTTTAGCCCTTTCTCCATAGGTGTAGACGGGATTTTGTAATTTGTCATTTTGAATTTATCAAGAAAACTCTTGCATATTTGGATTGCGAAACAAAAATGCTGCCAACTCTTTGCCAATTTCTACAACTAAGCAGTAATGTAGGAGGCCTATATTATGTCAAAAGCTTTATTAATATCATATTTAATCTATTCAATAACACTTGCCTCCCTACTTGTAATAAGATATCATTGACATATATGATGAGTAGAATGAGATAATTACTTATGCTTTTGGCATATAGATTGGAATCTGAAGGACTCTACTAGAATCATTGGTTAATTTAACCAAATAATTGCCAAGATTTATGTACCATGCCTTAGGTGCCTATTTCAAGGCATATAGAGCTTTCTTTAGTCAACAAACAAGATGCTTATTTCTTGTAACCTAAAAACCTTGTGGTTGAGACATGTAGACTTATTCCTCCAAATCTCCATTGCAAGGCACTCTTCACATCTATTTATCCAAACTAAGTTGGCATGGCTAGGACTAATTAGATGGTGCTCATCTTTGTTGTAGGAGCAGTGGCCTCCTTGTAGCCAATGCCCTCTCTCTGTGAGAACCCTTTTGCAACCAATTGAGCTTTGTACTTGTCTAATGTACCATTTTCCTTATACTTGACTTTGTACACCCATTTCTAGCCAATGATTGTCTTCCTTGGTGGAAGATTGGAGAGATCTCAAGTCTTATTTTTCATAAAACTCTCATGTTCAGTTGCCATGGCCTTTTGCCATTCAAGTTTTCCTTTTGCCTCTTCAAATACTTGTGGCTTATAAACTCCCTGAATGTTGGTCATTAGAGGAAAGTTAACCATGTTCTTCTTGCTCTTGTGATGATCGCCCCTTGATCATTTCACTTACTTGAACATTGCCAATGGAGCTTTCCTACCACTTTGATCTCTTCTTAGGATTTGTAACATCCAAATTAATGTTGTCACCATGACTTGGGCTACTTGTACCTATATCATTTGAATCCTAATTGAGGTTATCATCAATGGAATCTAGGTCTATTACCAACCTAGGAGGCTTTACACAATTTGAATACCTCCCTTCAAGTGGAGCTACTTGAAGTTGAATACTCAAATCCTTAGCCTCGATAGATTGTTCTTTAGTAATCTTGAACTTTGGAGAAGTGCGGAAAGGTCCAACTTTTTCATCAATGACAATATTTCTATTGAAATTCAAGAGGTCAATTCAGTCTGTAAACCTTATGATTGCCACTGTACTCTATAAGCATTAGTTTTTTACTCACATGATCTAAATTGGTTATCTTTTCATTTGGAATCCAAGCATATGCAATGGAACCAAAGACCTTAAGATGACTTATTTTAGGTTTCATCCCAAACCATGCTTCCTCTAGGGTCATTTGTTTCGTTGTCTGTGTTGGAGATCCATTTAGCAAATATGCTGCTATATATATTGTCTTAGCCCAAAACCTCTTGGGAACATTCTTCTTCTCCATCATACATCTAGCCATCTCCATGATAGTATAGTTTTGTCTCTCAACCACTTCATTGTGTTGTGGAGTGTAGGATGTAGTATGTTGCCTTTTTATGTCATGTTTAATACAAAAATTATTGAATTTTATTGAACAAAGTTATCCTCCGTTATCAGATCTAAGGATGGTTACGACACAACTTGACTCTTTTTCTATTAATGCTTTGAACTTTTGGAATTCATTAAACACGTCTAATTTTAATTTCACAAGATACAACCACATTTTCCTATTAAAATCATCAACAAAGAGAAGAAAATACTTAGCACCAATGACAAATGTTGTGTTCATTGGTCCACAAACATTTGCATGAATCAACTATAAGATTCTCTCGGCTCTCCAAACTTGTCTGTCATCAAAACGAGTTTTGTGCCACTTCCTTGTTTGGCAATTTCTACGAACACCTTGTATTTGTTGCCGGATGTCTTGAAGTCCATCTATAAAATTCTCTGGGGCCAATTGAGAGAGATAGGATACATTGAGTTGCTCCCATATTGTTGATGCCAAAGTGTATTAATGTCAGATGCACTCTTGGTTTTCAATGCTTGTTCCTTAACCTATCTAGTGTCGACTAGTGTATAGTTGATGATCTTCTATACCAAGAGCAATAGTCTTGTTGGTCTCCTTGTCCATTATACGACATTTGTATTTAATGAAAATGAAATCTAGATTAGGACTATGTTGTATAATCTAACTTACTAAGAGTAGATTAAGCTCCATTCTTGGTGCATAACACGTTGAGAAAAAATAACTTTTTCCCTCTAGAGGATATTTGCACATTCTCTCTACTGACAATCATGTATTCACCACCATCGAAGATCACTAAATCAAAGCAAGTAGTATACTTTGTGAACCAATCTGGCCTATTGATGAAGTGAAGTGATGCTCTTGAATCTATGTACCATGTAGATAACTTGGAGTGATCTATTGATCTTGTGGCCATGAATGCAAAGAAGGTTGACTCCAAATGCTTTGCGATATGGGCTTTTTGCTGAGATTATCCTTGGTTGGATTTTTAGTCAACCGATCTTCTTTTGTAGTGTATTTCATATGATCCATCTTACCAAAATAATGACGTGATGTTTTTCAGATTCTTTGATGCATCTTCGTAGTTACCTTGTCTATTCTTCTGGGACCATTTGCCTTTGCCCTTGTCTTTGGCTACAAATGCTTATTCAACACTTTCTATCTCACTGCTACTACTAAATTGCCTCTACCATCTATCTTGCTATAAGAGCTTATTGCACAACTCTTCAAACTTTAGGTCAACATCTGTAGAGGTGATATTGAGAGACTCAATAAAATGTTCATATGCATGTGGTAAGATTTTTAACATGTCCTCTTCCATCTTCCAATCAATTGTTGACAAGTGATTTTTTATGTCCTTGATCTTGAGTAAATGCTCTTGCAAGGATATGCTTATCTATTGTAATTGAAAATAGCTTTTTCTTCAAAATGAAGGCTTTGCCCTTGTCTAAAGTCTCATGTAGTGTAATGTCCCTTACCCGACCTTGCCCTAGAATTCGCTTGTTGGTTAGGTTTAGGGTTTCTTCTTTTCAAAGGAACGCTTTTCCTAATGAAGTAATCTTGGATTGAAATCTGCATTCACCATGTTAACAACATTTCCACATATACATATGTCTATTAGCATTAATATTTAGATATCCAAAATATAAACACAATCATAAATGCAATTAAGAAGACATATGAGGAGTGGCATGGGTAGATACGCTTGAAGCTATCCATCTAAGCCCAAGAGCACAAGCGTTCGACCAACGGCAGGTACTTCCGACCAAGACTATTCCACCCTTGGAGTGGCGTGCTTAGTGGAAACACTTGTACTTGCTTTCTCTACCTTTGCCATCACCTCGGAAGACACTTAACTTATTGGGGACAGTCAGGGGAGTGTACAAGTGGCCCGGGCCTACCACCCCTCCATGGCTACGACGGATCTTGAGTGGGACCCCCACCCCTCCATGTCCCACCCATGCCTTGGGATTGGGCGGACTATGAGTGGACTTTCCACCCCTCCAGGGCCCATCCCTGCCTTGGGTTCCGGGGGCGGACTTGAGTGGGGTTTTTAGGCACCACTTTCCTCACACCTTTCCTCCCAATAAACGTACAAACACGGAGAAGACAATCTTTTAGCAATCAAATACATTTGCATTTATTACTGATTCTTTAAGTCAACATCAACATCATTATCATTTTGATAATACTAAAGAAAGCATTACACCAATAATCAGATTAGCAATATTTGTTTCTTATATTCAAAATATGCTAAATATTATTGCTAAGTGAGTACATCACCTGATCTGCTGTGTCTTCCCATGACGCTTTATTCCTTAATTGCCTTCCTTCAATCTTACATTTGATTGATCATAGGATAAAAACATATATAAATAAATATCTATTCATTTTTATATTAAGATCGTAATTACTTATAAGGCTCAATAATTGCTGCAAGCATCATTATTGCATAATCAAATATAAAACATATATACATGTATGTATATGTATAAACATTATTAATTATTTCTAAACTTAGAATACTCACCCTTGCATGAGCATGCATATCATCTCTCTCTCTCTCTCTCTCTCTCTCTCTATATATATATATATATATATAGACAATCATATTATACCCACTTACAATGACTATGAGAATAATCAATATTACCAGCAATATACATAATTATATTCCATGCTCAGACATACACGATCTGCAGAAATTAGGAGATATCTTTTCTGAATGGTTCACTGATTCGTTAGAATATATTCATATACTCCCCCTTGGCCATAGTCATCGCTGCATATCTTAATAACTACTGCTGTCTTATTGTGATTTCGTCCTATCTGTATTTTGTCCTCTTCCCCCTATATTCTTCATGTTTTATATCCTCCCTTTTAAAGTGAAGAGAGGCATCTCTTCTAAAAAGAGATGACCTCTTGAATGGTTAGGATTCCCCTTGATATTAATTGTTCCCATCGCTGCCCTGTTTTTAAGTCTTTAATTGCTGCTTTATGGTAATTTTTAGGAATCACTGCTTTAGTTAATGCATATTAACAATGGTGATTATATTTTGTTTTGTATTATTTATATTTATTATTTAATGTTTATTACTTTATATTTTATTTGTTTTATGTTTCTTAATATATTTGTTATTATTATTATATATATACTTTAGTATTTATATATTATGATTAATGATATTTAAATTGTCAATATTATATTATATATAATTATAATGCTATCTACAAGATATTCAAAGCCATAGCGCTTTGCTCCAAAACACTCCGCAACTCTTGCAACCCCTGCGTGCACCGAAGTGGAATATTGCGAATTTTCATCTGAGACGGGCCAAGGTTTGGTGGTTTCCATGGGGGACTCGCCTGATTTTTCTTTCCCTAAGGCGGACTTTGGGGCTCCTCATGCCGTGTGTGTGCCCTCGCGGGATGGAAAATCCGGTTCCCTATTGGCTTCACAGAGCTCGATGGATGTTGATCCGCATCTGGATGTTGGTGGTAAGCACACAGCGATTTTCCATTCTCCCTCAACTGCGTCTGGCACTCCGAATAAGGGTCTGGGTTGTGTGTCGGGGGGTGGCTCAAAGGTAAGTTTTGCGGCTGCCCTGGCTAGGCGCCCTCCTCAGCAAAACGTTCTCCATGCGGTGGCAAGTAACCCTAGATCGAGGGTGTCTGGAGCATCTTCTTCCATGCATAAATCCGATACCTCATATTCTTGTGGCGGCGATCCCGTGAGCCCTCCCTTTGTTGTGCGACACTTGGCCTCTACTCCAGAAATTTGCCTTGATGATTTGGCCTGCGACAGAGAAGAATTTTTGATGGAACATGCTCTTATTTGTCGATTTACGAAGGTTTGGCCTAAACTCTACGACCTTCATTCTTGGATTGATGCAAATTGGAAAGATTATCTCCAAGATGAAATTAGCATATACCCATGTGCGAAGGGGTTCTTCATTTTAGAATTTGAATCTGTGGATGACAAAGAAATGGTGCTCAACTCCGGCTCGTGGTTTTTCCATGACAATTTTTTATGCATGAAACCTTGGTTCCCCTCATTTGATCCACGTATAGAGACCTTTTCAACATCATTTTCTATGGATTCGTTTGCCCTACCTCCCATTGCAGTTCTGGGAAATTGGCTGCCTAAAGGCAATTGGCAATGGACTTGGGAAATATCAGGGCCTCTCAAAGGAGACAATCAATTATGAGAATTCGACATTTGCTCGCTTATGTGTTGAGATGGATGTTTCAAAAGGACTTCCGGCCGATATTTATCTCAAAGTTGGAAAGAGACGTTGGTGTCAGCAAATAGATTATGAAAAGATAGCATTCAGATGCAAACTTTTCTTTGCCACAGACCATGGTACCGCTCAGTGCAGGCGAAAACGTGTTGGGGTGCAAGCTAATGATGCTCCTATTCACAAGCCCTCTTGGTGGGAAGGGGCTGAATCTTGCCATTACTCAATTTCTCCTCCTTCAAAGACTGCAACTCCTTCCAATCCCGCTTTTCAAAGCTCAGCTCTTGGCCCGCCTCCCAACCTGGTGGCTACTAGCACGACAGATCCTCCCCTTCCGTTGGTGGATGACAACACTTCATCTTCCCCTCCTGTGATCGTTTCGCAAGATAAATGCTTTGATGCTTGCACTGTCAATGTTGGCATGTCTTCTCCACAACTCACACAGTCGGGCCTCCTTGATAAGGTTGAGGTTTCCACTCTTTCGCATATTGCCACCTATAATGATGTTGCGAAGAATGGACGTGTGTGTATTGATCCGCCTTCAGCCCCCAGGACAGAACAGGATTGGACTGAAGTTAGATGGAAGAGATCTCTTCCCTCGATCCGAATGGCATTAAGGTCTACAAGGAAATAGTTTTAAGGTTTATCATGCTTTGGGTTTGATCTGCCCATTTCTTGGTCCTTTTGTGTTGCACCCTGTTATCAGGGCATGCATTTATGCTCTTTCTGGATTCGTATTTTATGGGAGCTGTCCCCTTGACAGCACTTACCTATTAAAAAATAAAAAATAAAAAAAAAATTATAATGTTATCTTGCAATAATTATAATTGTAATAATATTAAATTGCTGATATGAATCTTATTTATTTACTCTGTTTATTTATTTGATTTCAATGTTTTATATTGTAATGTTGCAATTTTGGAGGACATGACATGTAGCTCTCATAGATGTTTCCAAATTTCAGTTGAAGTTGTCCTTGTTTGGACTTTAGGAAACATTTAATCTGTAACAGGTAGTTTAATCAACATGATTGCTTTTTTTTCATGTTCATCAAACCTGTCTTGGTCTTTACTCACAATTGCAAGCCAAGTATCTTTACTAAGGGAAATTTTTTTGAGCCATTTGTACATGAAAATTGTCAACATATGTTGCTTACATGTGTTGTAATTTTTTACTAGAAAACCTTTGGTTGCCTTCCAACATGATGTTGGGTAAAGAGGCCATTTTTCCTCAAAGAAATAAGGCCTTCTTATTGCAATAAAACCCTTTATAGCAAAATACCTTGCAAACCCTAGTTTGAAAATTTGCAAATCCTTTCCACAAATTTTGCCCTACTTGCAGAATATTGAAACCCCGTGCCCTAGATGTGGGTATAAAAACCAGTAAAGAAAAACTTTATAAAATTTGTGTAAAATACTTGAAAAATTCAGCCAAAACCCTAGCCATCAAAGTAAACCACGCTACAAAATTTGTCAAACCCTAGTCATGTATTTC
This sequence comes from Sequoia sempervirens, assembly GCA_007258455.2. Classification (NCBI taxonomy): domain Eukaryota; kingdom Viridiplantae; phylum Streptophyta; class Pinopsida; order Cupressales; family Cupressaceae; genus Sequoia; species Sequoia sempervirens. The sequence continues at coordinate 31,790 of VDFB02256319.1, read as the reverse complement.
TGAAAATGGGCCTGAAAAACCTTGATTTGGTAGAAAAAGATAGTGTGGTTTTGAGCGGAGACCCTTGAAAAAATCTGCCAAAATCTCAAAAAAAAAAATTCATAAAACCTTGGTGTGGTTTTCTAATATTTAATAAAAAATACTTTTGTGATTTCGTGGAAAACTGGAGTAATTTATATAAAACAAAAGGCATGTGATTTACATGCAGAAATCTGATGGGAGTTTATTCATAAACCCTTGCAGTTTTTACCAGAAAATAATCCCACAATTTTTTCAAAAAGGAGGTGCAATTTTCACCTCAAACAAACTTGCGATTTTGCCTAAAAAATCCTTGTAGGATTTTATGGAAGAAATTGTCAGAACTCTTTCACCAAGAAAATCTGTGATTTTCAAAACACAAAAGAATGCAATTTTTTCGCCCTTGATGTGATTCTTTACAGATCTGTATGTATGGAGCATTTTGGCTCTTTCTATTGCTATGGGTGATTCCTCAATCCATCATTGTAGGCAGCAGTCCCTAGGTCTTCACACTTTGTAATGTCCTCTTTTGGTAAATTCCTAATTTTAGGCTTGCAAAACAATAGTAATCACTAAAAACTGATATTAGTAATAACAAGTATCAACTTTACAATAATTTTCAAATTCATACATAAAACATTATAATATTGAGATCAATACATCATAGCTTAAACCTTCTAATATTTAGATCCATAGTTCATACTCATAGTATCATTAATATTTGAATCCAAAATACTTTAATATCATTAATAATTATTTCAAGGCATATTCCTGTAGTCAACCATACTAGGAATTCATTAGAAATGCTTGCAAAGCACAATCTCAAGGGTGGTTGCCCTTGTATTGCGAGAGCATGGAAGGATTTTAGATCCATTCCATCCCTTAGTCTGCCTTGGAGGTTGGCCATCCTCCTCGATCAAGCCCAAGAGCACGAAAGTGGATTTCTGGTCCATTTTGCCTCTTGGCCCACGAGCATGGCAGAACCTTCAATTCATTCATCTTGGGGTGGTGTGCTTGATAAGATACATGAAGGCTGTCCTCTTCAACCAAGCCCTAAAGCACGGAAGTGGATTTTGGGTCCATTTAGTCTCCCGTCCCGTGAGTATGGCAGAACCTCCAGTTCATCCATCTTGGGGTGGCATGCTTGATATAAAGAATTTCTAATCCTTCAGCTCTTGTGACTCAGAAGGTTGAATGGCCTCTCTATTTGCAAGACACTTTATAAATTCAAAATGGATTACTAAAGGAATTTGACATTTGCTATATTAATTGCTAATAAAACATCATTATGAAAATACAATGGATTAACTTACAAGTAGCTGTAATAACTTGATTTCTGCAATAAAATATATATAAGCTATTCCTAATTTATATTCTAAGATTATTCTTTAAACTTCTTTCAAAATAATATTCTTGCTGAACACAATATTTATTTCCAATAGATATCTTATGTTTCAATTTCCTTTTCTCCAACTCAATTCATATGCTGAATTGATTTACCCTTTATATCCATTTCTTGAAGGAGTCACCACCCTTCACAATAAATGAGTCACCACCCTTCATTGCTGCCTTTTGAGAATAATAATTTATTTCCAAATTCATTCATTGATTCATTCCCAAATTGATGATTTCTCCACAATGAAATGATTTCCCTTTTATATCTTATTATTGAGGGAGTCACAACCTTTCACATTTGAAAGAGTCACAACCTTTCACATTAAGAGTCACATCCTTTCTCACATCATCACTATACTTGAGAACATAATTTAATTTACTTGCAAAGTCACATAAGGTTCTATTCTCAATTGAATTGTTGAATGATGTTATGGATGTCCTCAAAATTTCAAATGAAATGCTGTCCCTCTTATATCTTCAAGTTTGAGAAGGTCACACCTCCTCTTAATTCTTCCTTTTTGGAAGAGTCACAACTATTCCTCTTAATTGCTGGCCTAAAACCTTTTTAATTTAATTTTAATTAAATATCTTTAATTCAAGGAAATCATTGCCCTTGTCTATTCTTATACGCCTAGACTTTTAAGTACTGCAATTTGACTAAATACTGCGACCTGTTTCTTTCTTTGACGGTGGCATGACACACTTTCACTGATCTTGAAGCTCTAGTTGAGCTTTGATACCATACTACGAAAAATAGAGCACAAACAAATTACCAAGATATTCATTCAACTAAGGAGCGAAAGCGTCCTTGTAGAAGGTTACAAAAGACTTATCCAATGTGGATGAGAACGACTAAACTAATAAAGCAAAAAAAAAAAAGCAAACTAAAGTCTGAATAACTTTATTAAAGCCTAAGCTAAAAGCTAATTGAACATTACAATATAATAATACTTTAATATAATGGTGGGTTTGATTTGCCATAGAAGGCAACTTAATTTTGCTCAACCATATGTTCAAAAATCTCAACCCAACGTGTCTTGTGGTACTCTTATTTGGAAATTATCTAAGTTGCTGGTTTGAGTATGGGTATAGTGGTTCACCAATTGTTTTTCCCTGGCTTTTGAACAGCTTGGATAGAGTTAAACAGAAAATATAAAAATATCAAATTATAGCCAAGTAAACAGAATTAAGTGTAATGTGTAGAAAATAAGCATATCTAATCACAAAAAGTTACTCATGATTGATAATTCAATGCCAGATGTCAAAAACTTCAAAATAGTTTATACAATGTGCACCTATCACCTGTAAACCATTAATATATAATAATACCATTCATATGTCATACCATCTGCACTTCATTCCCTGCAATGCAATCTCACTGTCTTGACTCAATGAAGCTACTCACAATCAACAAAGAGAAATTGAACCAAAATATAAATCACATGTCTAGACAAGCAAATCTGAGCTGCACACCATGCAAACAGAAAATTGTACCGAAGCATAACAAACTTGCAAATGTATATGCACGGATCTACATGACCTGATCTATGAACATAAAAATAATCAGACATCTCTTATGCTGATATAATCTAGGTCTTGAAATTACATCTAAGAAATTTTATGTTTGATGCATTTCTCAAAGTAATCATTAAAATGAGTGCTGCTACAACAGAACATGATAATAGATGTCACATGGAAATTTATGATGATCCATTTGAAAAACTGTATTTCTATGCCTTGTTACTATTATGTAGACTTCATTTTAAAAAGTGCCGGATGTATGGGGTAACCCCCAAAATGGCCTGGGTTTTAGCCAGGGTACAGGGTATCTTCCTTTGGTACACCAAGTAGATCCCGTGCCTTTTCCATGGGAGAACCAGACAAGGATCAGTATAAAACTTTTACTAGAGAATTGAGTCCAATCCAAATATGTAATGTCCCCTTTTTAGCTTGACCTTGTTTTTGGATGGTTTGGCCTATTCCTGACTCTCGTAGGCAAACACAAATGGTTAGAGGGTCCTTCTTGGCAGTAATCGGGGTGTTTTCTCCTTCAGAGCTCAGTGTGGGTTCAGATTGGCCTTCATTTGATTCAGTTCTTCATACTTACTATTTATAGTAGGTCACCATTTTAGGGGAGTCAGGGTTACTAAATTTAGTAAGGCACCTGGATAGGTTTCAGGTGTACGGTTGACCTCTTATTTAGTTGGATGGGCGAAATATTAAATATTTAATGAAATAATTAAATAATATAAAGTTAAATTATAAAGTAAAAAAAGTGTACTTTATGTCTGATGAGGCCACGACCCTCAATTAAAATCACTTAAAGTACATTTAATTTATATTATTGGTTTGGGCGCGCAAGTTTGGTGATATTACAAGGTTTTAATCAAAAACCTAAAAAGTGGATTTCAAAGGTAAATTAAATACAGCTAAGAGGTCGACCTTCTTGAGGAATTATAAAAGGGCATCAAAGGCATTCAAATTCATTATGTTTTGGAGATTATAAAATTGTGTCTTTGGAGTTTGTGCTTGGTGAAGGAGCCAGCTAGGGTTTTTGCCATTTTCAGCATTGGAGAACGAAAACTCTTCAGTGTTTGTGCAATTTTGAGGCTGTGAGAGATCAGCTGAATTATTGCCTGGGGTTTGGCTTCATCCAAAAGTCAAAATAGAGCTAAATTGGTGAAATATTTCGAAGAATATTTGAAGAATATATTGCAGGTTCGAAGTATTATATCTGGCGCATATTTTGAAGGAGACATAGCAAGAAAAGCAGGTCGTACTGCTGTACCTGCAGCAGCCGTACCTTTTTCAGCCTGGGCGTTTTCTTACTAGGGCCAAGTGCCTAGTTTATTGGGCTTCCATCTCTGCCTTTTGTGGCGTTTTGACTATTGGGTGGCTATGGCGTGGTTTTCAAGGTGGAGAAGTTGATTTAAGAGGCAGACCATACAATCCATGAAGCTCCAGCTTGCTGCAATAAAATTCAGAATTTGATAAGATTGTCTTCTCTTGGATTCCGGAATGCAATGTTGATGTAAAAGCTTGAATATATTTTAATCAATAAAATATCGTTGCAGCAGTTGAAATTTATTGGCATTTGTATCTTGTTATTTTTCCTTGCCTGGCACTATTTGTGAAAATACATAAAAATCATATATTTATTATAAAACCCTCAAGAAATTGCAAAACATTCAAAACAAATCAAACTTCAGCATTCAGCATTTCAGTTTGCAAGGGTTAGAGACGGCAGGTCTCTTACAAAATACAAGAGTCGTACGAGGTATACAGATGCAAACGATAATAATATAGTCTCGAGATGCACTTGGTGTGTCTGCAATATGGGTGCCACATAGTGAGGCAACACATGGAGTTCAATTCCTCTAGGCATGTGACGAGAAAAATAATCCAAAAAAATGAGACTAATTGCTTGGGATTGTAATGTGTTTTTGTTGTGTGTAGATGCAGTCTTATTATGTTTTTCTGAACAGACTAAAGATTGTCTGTCAAATTTCACTATAAATTCATACTAGTTGATGTCTAAATCAGATCATCTAAGTTTGGTGTTGTGAGGTACTATCTTTAACCATTTGAGTGAATGTTTATTTGAAGTTAGAAACATGGGATTGTAGTGCCTGACGTGTTCTTATAGATTCAACCACTGGCTAGATTCATGTAAAGTTGAAAATTTATGTTGCTAATTGCTTCTCAAGAAGTATACATTAATCCTGTTTTTATCTTATAATTACCACAATAATGAAACAAATCACCTTAAAATGATTTTTTTAATATGATTGGAATGAAAACTATCTTTCTGTTGAGAACAGTATATTAAGTTATGTTATTTTTTTATTTTTGAGAAACAGTATACTTTTCAGGATCCAAATGATACGTTTATTTTTCTATCCCATTAATGCTTTATGATAAATGTGTGGAAAACTGTTGGATCTCATAATAATATAACTTCACATTATATATATATATATATATATATATATATATATATCTTACAAGTCATGCATGTACTCACGTGGCTAAAAGAATTCTGGTGTCTTTACAGATCACAAATCTATCTAGTGTAGCAGCTGTTACAGTAAAACTTCAGTCAAACAGCCTTCTTAGCAGAACAGGGATAATAGTTTCTTCTCCTGCACCAGTGGCATTTCTTTATGGTATATGCTATTTTGTGAACATTTTGTCTTTGAAATATATAACTGAGATTCTCTCAAACATATTCATGATCACTGATATGATATTTGTTCCAGATATTAGAAGACCTCAAGTACATCTCAGTACAAGTTCACCTGGAAAGACTAAAGCACATGTTATTACAATTCTGATAGAATTTACGGAGCCTGTGTTTGAGTTTTACTCCTCTGGCATTACAGTTCATGGTGGGAGGATTGCAAGGCAGGTGTATATGGGTTAATCCTAGACCTTTTTTCTGTTTTTTTCCATCAATTCATGGAACATCGCACTTAATGATAATGCTTGTATATGATTTCAAAAGGCAGGCACATAAACTACTACATATCTATGGTCAATACTATTCCATATTTTGGACACCATTTGTTCTTATGAGGTTAATCTTATTCTTGTATATTCCAAATGTTGCCTTAAACATTGACAGCTGTTAGACCTGTATATAATGTTTTAAGATCTAGCCTTCATTAACAAACAGATATGCTTTCATATAACAGCTAAATCTAGATTAAAAGGAATATATAGATGTACATTGTATCTTGAATTCTTCATAAATAGATATATAGTGAATTTTAACACTGTTGCATGAAGCCAGCAACAAGCATTGCTTTATATCAGAATGAGCAATGATGGCTGATCATCAGCTCACACACAGTTCCATCAAGTCATAAAAGTAGGCAGCACAGGATTCATTTTCATACGGTGTCCAACATCAGGGTTTATAGAGTATAAAAAACTCTCGTGTCATTCGCAAGAAATACAAAAAAGGGTTTTCCATGTTCAGACTTGGAATAAATTATGCCAGGTCACAAAATCCTGGAAAAAGCATCAGTTTTTACAGTTGTGTGAAGTGTCATGATGCATAGTCTGTGTGATTGGCACTGCTCATATCAACAATGCATACCTCAGAGCATCTCTTCCTCATGTGACCCCGACTTGCATGTCTACACAAAAAAATCTGTAACTGCTGTCAGAGCTGTTGGGGAATCTGAGATATCCATACAACCACCAATCTATAGAACGTCATATCAGGAATTGGACATATGTTTATAGCCATTACCAAATTAAAGTTTAAACTGTTTTGCTGCTGACTGATGTAACATTGCAATAATGTATCATAGCTTTGAAAAGACAAATAGCTGCTTTCTGGTTTCACTATCTAGTACTCAATTAGGAAATTCTGCCATCTCAAATCCGTCAATCTATAGCAATGTCTGTTTCAGTGCAACATTCCATTCAAAGTGCAAGTAATATCAACATATCAATGCTTCAAACAAAGATTGATGCCATAACACTTGACACTTGGTTACAACATCAAGTCATACTTATTTGTTATTTGTTAATCACTTATTTGATATGGAGAAAACACCTTCTGCGAAACTCAAACTGTCCACTTTAGTCCTATGCTGGTGAATATTATGTAGGAAGCTATTCAGGAAGAAAATGATGCTTCTATTCTCTGAAGCACTATGATGATGAGTTCACTGGATGGCAACTATAGAGGCAAAAGGGAAGCCAATTTGTGCAGCTCACCCTGATGAATTTAACTTCAAAATTGCCTGCCTAGAATTTTAGAATGTGGACCAAAAGAAGGTCCTCAAGTATATGGGTGCCCTACTTTAGTACATCTGAATGGAAATGGAATTTCTGCATTATGCCATCTTGGGTGAATCTTAGGAGCATTCCTCAAACACTGAGCAGTTCAAGATGAATCAGAAAGCCAAATGTCCCTTTGTGTCTGGGACTAAGAACAAGTTTGCTAGCAATGTATAGAATTCTTGTGCCTTGGCAACAACAATAGCCTAAACATCATAAAAAATACTAGTAGTATAATGCATTTCAATAAGCTTTTTGTTGCAAATTAACAGCAATAAAAATGTAACTTATGTGACTTCCACAAAGTCACCACCTGCAGCTGTAGCGAGTCCCATATACTCAAATCTATGTTCATAAAAGTGAATGCAATACATTTGTGGCAAACTATCCCACAAATCTTATGTTACTAAAACTGAAAAAATTACATCAAGGATATGACAACTAGGTGAGTAAATGATGGTTTGATCAGGACAATAATGGCAAAAGATTAGACTTGGGGTGAACTTGAATGGATTTTCTTAGGCAGATGGTCTAATGAGGTCTAGAATGAAGGAAGATTGAACAAAAGAAGTGTTGTTAAAGTACAAACATGATGACAAGATCCTGAGAACAAAAGAAGGTAAGGACAAAATCAATATTTCTTGACACAAATGGAATGTACTGGGAGAGTTTTCAAAGCGCAAAGTAGTCTAGGACTGTAATAACCACCCCTGAGTTTTTTGTTTGTTTGTTTACTTAGTATGTTAGATTGCAGATTTGTTTGGTTTCAAGGTTCCATTCAACATGTGTGGCATTTATAGAAATAACATTGCATTGAAAGGAAATGACATGGACTTGCATCATATCATATTGAACCATTACAAATCATCTTAGCATATAATAATAATTGAAATCAGACTTAAAGATATACATATCGGACCTGATTACAGTCATATAAGGTCCCTTCCACCATCATACATTGAGCAGCAAATGCATACAACTCCTCATGGAAGACACCAAATGCATAAACTATCAAATCCCAACACTCTCCTTCACATTGGCCAGCATTCAACTGAGAAAAGACACTATTAACACGCTGTTGCAGACCTCTGTAAGTTGCTGTTCTGAGAAGGAAGCCTTAAAATGCAAACCCCCCAAATGGTATGGCTCCCTGGGAGGGGCGATCAGCTCTAGTAAATTAATCCTTCACCAAACAATACAAATGAGGGCTCAAAATGAGGCATCCAGCTGCAAGGAATCCATAGTAACAACACCGAAAATGATGCACTTCCCACTTGTGGAGTTACGAGCAAATTTATGCTTCCAGCCACTCTGAAAATGTGCTTTCCCAGAACTTAGAAAATGTGTATCAGACCTCTGAAAATGTAATCAAACAGCTCCTAGCACACTCCCAAAAGGTGCAAACCATATATCAAACCAAAATCTTCGATCCCAACTCAAAATACGGAAAATATTTTCATTCTAACACAACCCAAATGTTAAATATCATTAAATCTGTGAATGCAAAGGTGGTCCCTGAAGTAGAATCACTCCAATCAGCTAGGGTGGATCTCTCACCACCCAAACCAACAACTAGAGATGAGGGTTTTCGTCCTCAACCAGCAGTATAGAAATCCTACAGAAAATCCAGCAGAGTTTCCTTAAGTTGCCAAAGTTCTCATATGCAAATGAGAGCTCAAACTCATATTTATAGAGTGAGGGAAAAGTTAGGGCAACTTGCATTTGAATTTGAATGTTTTTTCTCTCACATTTCACTTTATGAAATGACATGAAATTACCCCAATCCCATAGGTTTGATAATAACAAGCAATGGGAACTTGTGGGTGATTTCTACAAACTCAAGGAGAACAAACTATAGAATGAAAGGATTGACTTGCTTCATAATGAGCTTGGCATATAAAGAAAGATTTGAAGAAAGCTTGTAGTTGAGTAGAACAACTATAAAAAACTACATGGCTAGTATACATATACTCCAAGAATGGGATAGGACTCAAGCCCTTGCAGGCATACTAGAACCAAACCAAGAAAAAGGTGATTGAGGTTAAGGACTCAGATAATGATTTTCTTGAGAATCATCTATTAAACCTAACAAGAATGGAATGACAATCAATTCTATCTTATAGGTTTACTACTTTAACAAGGACTAGTGTTTTGTATTATCTAAATTTCAGTACACAAAATTTGGTTGGGGGATCTTGAAAATAGTGCCCCAATGCTTCGTGCATTTGAAACTATTATTTCCTTTGTAATTCTATGGTGTAGTTTGTGAGGGTGTAAGTAGCCAGATTTTCCTCCTAGTAGATGTGTTTCATTTTGAAATCACTCAAGCTATCCAATATGGGAATGATGTGGTTTATGCATTCTTTTATTTTCCAATTCATTTTTTTTTTGTTGTGGATAACATTAAAACATATAAGGGAATCTCCTTTGATGTCTATTTCTTTGATCTTTTTTGGTAGGCATAATTTGAGACCTTCAAGTAAAGCCTCCATTTTGACTTCATTGTTAGTGCTGGGTGGTAGTTTTTTGGAAATAGCCTATACTAGTTACCCTTCTTTATTCTAAATTATGCATCCCACCCTCAATTTCCCAGGATTCCCTCTTCAAGCACTGTCAAAGTTAAGCATCAATTTGCCTCTTGGAGGTCCCATCCATTTGGCCCTCTTTATTTTTTCCTCTTTTTGGCGATCACTTGAATTGGATGTGAAACCTATCGATATTTTGAGCGACAACCAATTCTTCATGATGCAATCATCCCAATCTGTGAATAGCAATGATCAAAGATATTTTGTTCTAATTTTGGTTATTAAATGCTCACATATCTTAGTCTCTTATCTTTTTTGTTAAATTCTCTATTGTCATTGTGTTGTTCATTGAAGACTCTTTTGTTACTTTCCATACATGCTGTTAGTTTTAGGATCAGATATTAATAAGCAGATTTTAATTCAAATTCAAACAAATAGACACAACATATACCCTGGGAAAACCCTCCACTTGAGGGAGAAAAACCCAACAACAATATATCACTTATATATTGAATATGAATCAACAATGATCTTTACAATGAGGCCGATTATAAGGCCAAACAACAGCACCAACTCAATGCAATATCTTGATGATAATATTGCTCTTCTAGATGACTATAATTCAGCCTCCTTGAAGACTTCAATCTGCTTTTGAAGGAATTCGCACTTCTTATGAAATCGCACTATGATAGATGAATGTATGAATGAATTACAAATGAACAATGATCAACTTTAATATATACAAGAGAGAGAGAAGGATCGCGTCCTTTCAAAACATCATGTCGGCCTTTTTGATATGAAACGATATGTCTCCATAAGGTGGCGAATAATAAAGTCGGCCTCAAGAATTATTTATCAATAATTAAATATTATATTGTTTCTCAAGTGAAGCGCCTCTTCACTTTGATATCGGCTTCAATAAATTGAATAGCTGATAAGGCTATATGAAATTTATTTCTTCAAGTCGCGGCTGGAAGTGACGCCCGAAGCTGCTAACATTAACAATCCCTCTCAGCTAGGGAGGAATAATTCCAACTAACTAATGTCATGGAGTCTCTCAACATGACATCCACAATGGCTACACCCATGTGGAAAGAGCTTATCACGGGGTCACTCAACGTGATATCAACCATCATGGCTACTCCCATGTATGGCAAAGTATATGTGCACAAGTGTGCATTACAGAATCACTCAACGTGATGTTGTCATCTCATCATGACGTCTTGTTGTGACCTTTCACAACATCGCCCCATTGCAAATGGGGACCTTCTTGTTTTTGCTTTTTGGGTTTTTGCCTTGATGTCGTAACTTACCATGTTTCTCTTTTACAATGAGGAGTTAGAGTTTTTGAAGGGTCACCCGAGCCAAGTAAAAAATTTGAGCCCGAATTAGTGCATAAACATCATCAGGATGCTTAGAAGGCTTGGAGAACGAGGATTGCCTGTCGTTTGAGTCAATTCTAACACTCCTATTTTTTGGGGATTTTCACTCTGGCCCCCTATTTTTAGGGACTTTATTTTTGGCACTTTTAGCCTATTTTGGACTTCATATTTTTTAGGGATTTATTTTTGGAAAGTTTCTATTTTGGGAAGGTTTCTTTTTTTGGAAAGTCCTGGGTCATGGTTTCAACATTTTCATCTTCAGAAGACCCCCGAAAGTGGAAATAAGTGAGAAATTTCAAATGAACTAGATGAAGGCCAAAAAATCGCCTAAGTGTTAATCATGGCATGAACTTGAGACAAGTCTGCCCACCAAGGATGAATCATGGCATGAGCAATGGACAAGTCCGCCCAAGCTTGAACAGGGAATGGCATGACCATGGATAAAGTCTGCCATAAGAAGAAGAGAAGTGGCTTGACACCTTGCCAAGTCCACCCTTGGAGATGTCTCAGCACAATAGGAAGTCCGCCCTTGGAGATGGCTTGACACCTTGCCAAGTCCGCCCCATGTAGAATGGCTTAACATAGAGTCAAGTCTGCCCCACTCAACATGAAGATGGCACAAGCAATGGTAAAGTCTGCCCCTCTAAGAGATGGCTTGATCATAAGCCAAGTCCACCCAAGAGACAAATACATGGCACAAGACTATGCAAAGTCCGCCCACCATGTGGAATATGTTATGGCTTGATCCTAGAGAAAGTCCGCCATGCCTAGATGGAAGTGGAAAGAATTTCTTAAGGTCCACCAACACTTGGAAGGAAAGATGGAAAAACATCTTGGAAGTCCGCCCAAGACATCAAGGGAGAATGGAAGGAAGTTTGGAAATTGCACCCAACATGGAGAATGACAAAAGGTTCAGGAAGTTCGCCTTTGGACATATCAAGACCATTGCAAAGTCCATCTTCACTTGGAAAAAGAAAATGGCAAGAAATCTTTCCAAGTCCGCCCACCATATGGAAAGAATTTCTTAAAGTCCACCAGCCCTTGAAAGGAGAAATGGAAAGAAACTTTGGAAGTTCGCCTTGCCCAAGGAAGTGGAGAGAAACCTTGAAAGTCCACCAACACTTGAATGGATGAATGGAAAAACTAGAAGGAAGTCCACTATCTCTTGGAAAGGAAGTTAGAAAGTCCGCCATAGGAAGAAAGATAAATGGAATGAAGTTTTCAAAGTTCGCCAAGACCATGAAGGGAATGGAAAGAAGTTTGTGAAGTCCGCCTTGCACTTGTCTAAGCAGACCTAGCATGGAGAAAAAAGTGTCAAGCACATCATGAAGTCCGCCCTAGACAAAGAAAGACATGTCCAAAGGAGAGGAAAGTCCTACCTTGGCACTTAAAAAGGATGGCAAAGACAAGACAATGTCCGACCTTGCTCAATGGATGGACGACACAAGCAAGAGAAAGTCCGACTTTGCCCAAGCACAACATGTCCAAACCTTTATAAAGTCCGACTTCCCTTGATCTAGGCATGTCCAAAGCAACTCAAAGTCTGACTTACCTCAAGAAGGAGTTCTCCAAGCTCAAGATAAGTCCGCCTAGGAAGGAAATAATCATGGCAAGACCAAAGTAAAGTCCGCTCAAGGAGAAAAATTCAGAAAATTGACTAAGTGTTGGAAGGAAAACAGGAGGAATAAAGGGGAAAAGTAAAGAGGAAATGAATAAAATCCTTGACCAAGGATGGAATCTGCCCTACTTAGCACAAGCTAGATTCAGAATTGAAGGCAAGTCCACAGACAAAGTTCATCCAAAACCTTGGCTAAATGTTGAACCGTCCACATGAAGGTATTACAAAATGAAATTGAGTAGGTAAAATATGGCTAAGTATGGGAAATTCTTCACAAAGAAAATTCCAATTTCCTCTATTGTGGCGAAAGCATAGGGGAGTTCTTCTCCAAATTCAAGGCGCTTGTAGGAATTTCAAAGCAATCATGAAGGAAAACCTTAATAACTTCAAGTCTAAACATGTGCTCCAAGGTGAGACTTCCAATACAGGTTAGAAGAAGAAATCAAAGTCTCAAAGCAAATCCAAGATCAAAGCGAGGAAGAAACAAGCACCAAGGACAAAGTCATTGGCAAAGAAAAATATTCTAAAGGAAGACATCCAGCACACTGAGGTGGTGCTTTGTCATCTTCCAACCAATCAAATTGTTCCAAATCAACATGCAACAACTTTCTATTTTATTGTTGGTGTATATTTAGCAAAAGGGACAAGTGTCCTCGAATGTAATTTTCTCATTGGTCAAGAAGGAGTTAGTTATGACAAACCCTAATTAGGGTTTTATTTTGTAATCTCGGCCGTTGATCCTAAATCAATCTTGGCCATTGAATTGTAATTGGGGAGCCTATAAATTGAGCTCACCCCTCATTTGTAAAGCAAATGGGAGCATGTTGCAAAACATGTTGAGATAAGTAAATTGTTGCATATGACTACCAAAGTAATAAGTAATACATGCATTGTTCTAATGGTGATTGCTTCTCTTATTTTGGAGTTGACATGGTTCTTATCCCTCATCACAGTTTAGATTTTATTTCGTGTATGTTAGATGAATGCAAGATTTGATAAGTATTGATTTATGGTGAAACCTTTGCTCATACTTTCTTTGAATGGATGATTTCATTCAATGCGTAAAGTTAGCCTAAACTTACTTTGTGGATGCTTAACTTCTGTCTGGATAAATATTGTTCGATTTGATGGTAGTTATTCATGGCGTGAAAATCATAAGCACACTCCCTTGAAGATTGCACCCACTTTGTGTAGTTGTCGTTGAGCGTGGCGAAGCAAAGCGTGGTTATTGGTTTCCAAGTCAATACCGTCTCTTGAATTATTAGGGAGTAGATTAGAACTTCTAAACCCATATCTCCTTTTTTACAAACAACAGAGCTTCATTGTCTAGACCTTCATTGTGAATTGAACAAGCCTAGCATAAGTCCCTTTGTGTTACCAACATATCACAACGAACATTGAGCTTATCCACACGTCAAGACTTGACATAAGGAACCTTGGAATCGCCATATGATCTTCTCGCAATCTTAGCATACGTGGTGGTTTTTCAAGAGAGGATAGGGTGTCTTTGGGCATTTTATTCTGATGTTTGGTGTCACAAAACACACATCAACACGTCCATAGTGGCTACTCCCAGAGGATGAATAAACACAAGTACAAGAAAATCATCCCAAAGTCTCTCAACGTGATGTTGTCATGGAGTCACTTAACATGACATCCACCATGACTACTCCCAAAGGGTGGAACAAGGGCTTTCACCTCAAATTTCTCTTACAGAGAAAGATGTATTAACAAGGGTTTACACCTCAAATTTCTCTCACAGAGAAAGATGCCTTAAATAAGGGCTTTCACCTCAAATTTCTCTCACAGAGAAAAATGCATTAAAGCAAATCACAAATCACTGAAGCTGAGTCTCCCTCTCAGCTAGGGCTTCATTCTCCACAATTCCAAGCTTGTCTCGAAAGTACACAAACTTTACTCTCTAGAGAGGCTTGGTGAGAATATCGGTCGTCTGCTCATCAGTGCTAATGGACTTCAACTGGATAGCTTTCCTCAATACCATATCTTTGATATAGTGGTATTTGATCTCAACATGTTTTGTTCTATCATGAAACACTGGATTGACAAAAAGCTTCACACAGCTTTGATTATCACAATGAATGACAGTTGGCTCCAATGATTGTCCAAACAATCTTGCAACGAGCTTCCAAAGCCACACTGCTTCTCGAGCTGCCACACAAGTTGCAATATATTCGGCCTCTGCGGTGCTTATTGCCACTGAGGACTACTTCCTGCTACACTAGGAGATCATCGCAGACCCCAAACTGAAGCAACATCTAGAGGTGCTCTTCCGATCAGCTACACACCCTGCCCAATTAGAATCAGAATAACCATGTAGCTTTAAGTCTAGACCGGAAGAATATCTCAAGCCATACCCAACTGTGCCACGCAAGTATCTCAGGATATGCTTGATTGCAACTAGATGCATTTGCCTTGGTTCACACATGAACTGACTAAGTGCACTCACTGCATAGCAAATATCTGGTCTAGTATTGACTAGAAACATCAATGATCCAATCAACTTCCTGTACATAGTAGGATCCACTAGATCTGAACTAGCTGTAGCCTCTTTTAACTTTTGCAAATTTGTCTCCATTGGTGTAGACATGGATTTGCAATCCATCATACCAAATCTCTTCAAGATGTCTATTATATACTTCCCTTGACTCAGAATGATCTCATTAGGCCTCTGCCACATTTCTAAACCAAGGAAGTAATGCACGTATCCAAGATCCTTCATTTCAAATTCAGAAGCTAACTCCTTCTTGCACTTGATAATGAGGTGATCTTCTCGAGTAAGAAATAAATAATCAACATAAAGAACCAAGATCAATGCTTCGCCATCAATTACCTTGAAATACAGGTTTGAATTAGCATCATTCTTGGAGAAGCCCAAGCTCATCAGGTATCTATCAATTCTCTCATACCAAGCGCAAGGAGCCTGCTTAAGGCCATACAAAGCCTTCTTCAATTTACAAACATGAGACTCCTTCACATGAACCTCAAAGCCATCGGGTTGCTCAATGTATACCTCTTCTTCAATTACACCATTTAGAAATGTTGTCTTCATGTCCATCTAATGAAATTTCCATCCTTTAGCTACTGCAATAGCAATGATAGTCCTGATGGATGAATAACGAGCAACTGGAGCAAATGTTTCCTCATAGTTTATTCCCTCTTTCTGAGAGAATCCTCTAGCCACAAACCTAGCCTTGTACTTCTCGATGCTTCCATCAGCCGCATGCTTGATCTTGAACAACCACTTAGAAGATACAACAAATTTTCCTTCTGGTCTAGGTACTATATCCCAAACATCGTTCTTGAGGATAGATTGATATTCTTCAGCCATAGCATCTCTCCATACTTGCTGACTTGTAGCTTCCTCAACACTGGAAGGATCAGATTCAATAATTTGACTTATCAATGCAACATAGCTTGGATACTTTTGTGATCTTTCGCTTTCTCTGAATGTTCCTCTAGGAGCTGCAAACTTTTCTGCCTCCTGCATTGTTTGCCTAGCCCAAAGAGGTCTCTTTCGACCAATCACAATGTCTCTCGGCCCATCAGTTGGTTCCAAAGGCTCAATTGGATCATTATCTTCTTTAGGTTCAGTAGCCTCCCTCTGAATCTCAGGAGTATGGTAAACTTCTATGTCTCGAGGAGACTCTTGGTCTTCATTATCTATCTCCATGTGAGTGCCTTTAGATCTCTTGAATGCAAAATCCTTTTCAAATGTAACATCTCTACTAATTTCTGTCAATTTTTGACTTGGAATGTAAATTTTGTAGGCTTTTGAAGACTCACTGTAGCCCACAAATATTCCCTTCTTGCTAGATGGTTCCAATTTTGTCCTTTTATCTTTAGGCACATGAACATACACAGGACAACCAAAGATTCTTTAATGGCTTACTTTTGGCTTCACACCTGTGAATGCTTCTTCAGGAGACATGTTCTCCAAAATGCGATGAGGGCTCCGATTCTGAACATACACAGCTGTCCTAGATGCTTCAGCCCAAAGGAAGGTTTGCAGATCTTGATCATGGATCATGGCTTTAGCTGCTTCTACAATGGATCTGTTCTTCCTTTCTGCTACACCGTTTTATTAAGGATTGTAAGGGACACAAAACTCCCTCTTAATCCCTGCCTCAATACAAAAGTTATGAAAGCTTCCAGAGATGTATTCTCCTCCGTTGTTAGATCTTAGAAATTTGATCCTCTTCCTAGACAAGTTCTCTACTTGGGCTTTAAATTCCTTGAATCTCTCAAGTACTTCCTCAGATTCTTTAGTCTTTAAGAAATAAATCCAAGTCTTTCTAGAGTAGTCATCAATGAAAATTACATGATACAAGAAACCACTCAAAGAAGCAACAGACATTGGACCTGTTGTGACCTTTTCACACATCACCCCATTCAAAATGGGGACCCCCCTAATTTTTGCTCCGTTCCTCGTTTTTTTGGCTTTGGTTTTCTCTCTTTCTCTCTCTCTCTCTCTCTTTTCTGTTGTCTGCCTTTCCGGGGATGTGCCCGTCTGTGAGCTTAAACGTGAAATTTTGGCTAAGTCTATAGAATTAGGGTTTTGAGTTTTCTAGTCAATTTTAAGTCAAATGGAGTGAATAAGTTGGAATTTGAGCTTCACGTTGCAATCAGTATGCTTCCAACAGGCTCCCTCTGAATTTTCACTGAATTCTGCCAATTTTCTATTTTTAGTAAGTGTCAATTTGGGGTTTTTTTTCTTGAGATTTTCACGTTCTGACAACTGCACTACATTCTAAGCACTTTGAACTCATCACTGGCAAAATTTGAGCAGAGCACTTGTCTTGCCTTCGAGGTCCATTTTTAGGGTTTGCATGTTGAATTTTCAGATGCATGTCTGAGGTTTGTGTTTTTCGAGACCATCGCAGTGATGTAACATGCAAAGTGAGACGATGACTTTCAGTATTCAGCCTTCAGAGGCTATTTTTAGAGTTTGCATGTTGAAGTTTCCAACGCATGTCAACATAATCTTTCTGGGTTTTCCGAGAGCTTCGCAACGAGGTAACATGCAAGTGGAACCGGTCACTTTTCGGGAACTTACTATTTTTAGCCAGTGCTTGCATGTTAATGATTTTTCTAGGTTTTTCTGGGTTTTCAAGATCTCTCGGGCAGTTTGACATGCAAAATCATCTGGCAGCTGGTTGATCACTTTTTCAGCCACTTACTATTTTTAGCAAGTACACTCCGGCAGCTGCCCAACACTTCAGAATCACGAACACAGTGACATGCAGCAGAAACGGAGTTGAATGGAGCTCATTCGAGGCACATGCAAGATGAATTAGGGTTTCAAGCTTCGAGACCCAAACTGAGGGGTCAAACCCCAAAATTTTCGAAAACCAAGGTATCCCATCATGATCGGCATCTTCCAAGGAGTCTGCTGGTAAAATTTGAAGACAAACGAAGCACTTACTATTTATAGTAAGGCGTTCCTGGAACAGGCTATAAATAGAAAGTCAACATCAGGTGCCAGTGTGGACTGGCAAGTCACCCAGTAAGAAGCACACCATTCGAATTTCAAGCCACTTCAGAAACATGCCGGAAATAGCAGGTCAGCACGATGTCTCAATATGAATAGGTCAAGCAAGTAATGAGGACCCCATGGCGCGAGTTTCAAGACAAACAAAGTTGCAAAGGATTGAAAGTCAAACACTTACTATTTTTAGCAGGTTGGCACAGAGGAATTAGGGTTTCCTAAATTCAAGGGCAGAACATGGCAGTTAGGCAGGAGCAGTATTCCAGTAGAGATGGAGAACGTGAAGAGGGAGGCAATTCCAGTACACTCCAAGAAGGGATGCTCCTCGATGAAAAAGTTCAACCATGCATGAACAAGATGGAAGAAATGACAAACAACTTAAGGCAAGATGATGTGTTTGACGATCAATGGGCTACCAAGATGGAGGCAGAATATGAAATTCATCTCGCGTCAACACTTGATCCATTATTCACAGTCATGGAAGAATTGCTGGATGAAATTGAAACAAATGAAACACTGCCTGATAAAAAGATAGAAAATAAAGAACAATTCAGGTTGGGGCTTGATCCATTGTTAGGGATTCAAAAAGGGCCAGCGCTTGAAATAATCCAAGTTTCCAAATGCCCTTTTGAATTGATTTCCCGCCACACTCCTCCCAATTTGGGTCATCTCCACGTTTTGAACGCAAGAGGTTTGGTTCATCATCAACTTCGACCTCTCGATGAAGCAATGGGCGACAGGAAAGAATGCAGGCCGGCGAATGAAGACCACCAGGTTGTATCTTTCCTCACTATTGGCTACAAAGAATATCATTTTGATTATGGAGATTTAGGGAAGACAACTTGTTTATGGATCAATCATGGTCCAGATGAGTTGCCTCAATTGCTAATCCTTCCTGAAGTTTTGCTTGAGTTTGAGATTTGTATGGTGAAAGATTACTTTTCTGAGTTCAAGGACGAATTTGCTAGGCTCCGCACTATCACCATTGTTGTGTCACTGCTGAATGTCCTAAGAAATCATGCTAGGAGTTGTATGTACTTGGGTCTTTTGACTGTTGTTCGCTTAAAGTTTTTGTTTAGATTAGTTGTCTTGCTTTCGTAGTTTAGTTCGCTTTCAATAAAAGGGGATCCCATTTGTGAGGGGGGGTGTTGTGTTGTTTTCGCCACGGTCCGACACAATGTTAGTCCATTTCTTAGATAATCATTCAGGAAGTGCTTTAGAATCCAAGGTTGTTCTTTCAAGTCTTATCATTTGGTTAGGATTTGTACTTTGACTTGGAAGGGAATCATCTATTGTGTCTTGACGCCAAGTCTCACGATTACTATATTTTACACACATGATTAATTGCTCTAAGTCATTGAAGTTTCTTAGGAGAAGTCTTGGCGAGTGAAAATCTTGCGTCTTGCTTCAGCGCCACTACAATTCTCAAACCCATTGGAGGCTTCATTGCCTGCTAGCCAATTGAGGAATTGACGGAGAATCAAAAGAAAAGAGAAAATGTGCTTAAAAGAAATATCTAAAAAACTAGAAAGAAATGAAAATGAAAGAAATATAGTGAAATATTGGTTTTTGGGAACATACGAGTAACTCCACCGGGGCTATGGACGCCCGACCGGCAGTGGAGCAATATTCGTGAGAATTGTAGCGACAACCTCATCGGGGCTATGGATGCCTGACTGGCGGCGAGGCAATGCCCAAGATGCTTTTGAAGTTAAGATATTTATATAACTTGCTACGACGGATTCTAGGAGCTTCAATGGTCTTTTGAGTTGGAACAAACGCATATGCACACACTTGTAATCAAAAGATGAGGTGCCTTGATCCAATTTAGGATTTTCTTCTCTTTTATGTATATCCCCTAGTCAATTGATAGGTTGGAAAGAATTATCCAAAGCTTTTGAGTATGGAATGGGTTTTGTCTTTGAAATGTTCATGAACATTTATTCAGGTTGGGGCTAATGTTGTGACCTTTTTCACACATCGCCCCATTGCAAATGGGGACCCCCTAATTTTTGCGTCGTTTCGAACTTTTGGCTTGATTTTTGCTTGTTTTCTTGTTGTCTCTCTCTCTCTCTGTCTTTTCTACTACCTGCTTTTCGAGGATGTGTATGTCAGTGGATTTAAATGTGAAATTTGGCCAAGTCTGAAAATTAGGGTTTCCATCTTTCCTGGTCAGTCCAAGGTCAAACGAAGTGAATAAATTGAAAACAGGGCTTAACGTTGATGGCAGTATGCTCCCAGTTGACTCTCAGCTAAATTTCATCAGATTCTGACAACTTACTATTTTTAGTAAGTGTGTAATTCAGGGTATTTTCTCAGCATTTTGGAAGGTTTCGACAGTCACACTGCATTCAGAACACATCAAGCTACTCACAAAATTTGGCAACTTACTATTTGAGCTGAAACAAACAACTTACTATTTTTAGCAGTTCAACTTCCAGAGCAGATTCCAGGGTTTATATGCAAAATGAGATAACGACTTTCAGAGTTCAGCCTTCGGAGGCTATTTTTAGGGTTTGCATGTCAAGGTTTTCTTTGCATGTCGAGTGATTCCTTGTGGGTTTTTTGAGAGCTTCGCAGTGATATGACATGCAAACGGAGATAATCACTTATTCAAGAACTTACTATTTTTAGCATATGCATTCCGGCAGCCGACTCCTAGCACTTCAAAATCACAAACTGATCGCAATGCAACAAAAACGAGGACAAACAGAGGCCATTTGATATGCATGCAAGTCAGATTAGGGTTTCCAGCTTCGGGACCCAAAAAGAGGCATAAAAGGTCAGAATTTTTGAAAATCGGTGTATCCCACTACGATCAACATCTTTCAAGCAATCCACCGGTAAAATTTGAAGGCAAACGAAGCACTTACTATTTATAGTAAGGCATTCCAAAAATTGGCTAAAAATAGTAAATCAGCAGCAGGCGCAGATGTCAGCAAGCAAGTCACGTGGTGAGGAGCACGTCATTCGAATTTCAAGTCAATCGGAGTTGTGGAGGTATCAGAAGCAAGCCTTTACTATAAATAGCAAACCACCTTCAGAAATATGCTGTTTTTAGCAGGCCAGCTCAGAATAGCAGTGTCAACAGACTAACAGAGTCATGAAGATCCAGTGTTCAAAATTTCAAAGCAATCTGAGCTTCTGAGATATGAAAATTAAAAGACTTACTATTTATAGTAAGGCATAAAGAAGCTGGCGAAGGCAGGAAAAAGTGGCTAAGTTTAAGTTTCATCCACCTCCATAAGTGAAATGCGCCCACTTCAAGCTAATAGCATCAAGAAATTTTCTAAGTGTTGATCTCATCCTGTAGAACCCTTGATATGCGCCCATGCAAGGTGGAGATGTTCAAGAGTTTTTTATATGTTTCATCCTCCTCAAGACATAAAATGCGCCCACTCTAGGAAGGTGTTCAAAAAAATTTCTAAGTATAGAAGTTTATCCTCCACCAATGGCAAAATGCGCCCATGCTTCAAGAGGGGGTCAAAGATTCAAAGGTGGTCATGATGTTGAAGTTAGATTCACCTCCCATACTTAAATGCGCCCAAGTGAGGGCATGTGAGGACAAAACAAAGGAAGTCAAAGAGCCAACAAAGCATCAAAGGCGTGAGCAAAGTGAAAGCCTATAGGGTGAAATGCGCCTTTGATTAGAGGAGGTTGAAAAATATTCTAAATTTGAAGAAGACTCCTCTATATGCGCCCCATCAAAGGTGAAGATTCTTAAGTGTTATGAAAATTTTCTACACTTGGCAACTCAAAATTCACCACCTCAAAATTCGCCATGCAAAATAAAGTCAAACATAGAGTCAAGGCATGCAAAGACAAGTGGAGAATAAAGACAAAAGGGTATCCATGCAAGCTAGGAAGAAGACAAAATTTTAAAATCCTCCTCACTATAAGAAATGCGCCCTCAACTCACCCTGGAAGAAGACAAATTTTAATCCACTTCACCATGGAGAATGCGCCAAGTTTAGGAGGAGTCAAAGACAAGTCATGGCGTCATAAAGTTTCATCCTTCACCATGTAAAGAATGCGCCCAACTTCACAAGTTTCAAAGCTGGTCAAAAGACGTTGAAATGCTAATCCATCTACACATAGAAAATGCGCCCATCTTCTTGAGCATGCAATATGTGCCCAAATGAGGGCATGTGAAGACAAAATATGGAAGAAAGTCAAAGAGGCGTTGGAGTTATTCCTTCCACATGTGCTAAATGCGCCAGGCTATGAGATGATGTGAATAATAAAATATGCTAAGTACGCCAAGGTGAAGGTAAAGATGAAAATATAGAGGGCGTTGGAATTTAAATATTCTCCACGACATAGGAAATGCGCCCAAGGCATTCAAGAAAGAAAATCTTCTAAGCAAGTGGAAACAATATTTTCTCACTTCAGGAGGAATGAATTGAAAATGAATTTTAAAATTTTCTAAGGCAAAATTCAAAATGTGCTGAGTGATTTAAAAATCTTTCTAAGTCACAAATTTTTTCTTCCTTAGGAAAAATGCCTAAGTCTGGTGAAGTGATGAAATTTCCTAAGGCGCAAGCAAAATTGCCTAAGATGAAGTCGGATGATGCCAGCTGCACAGGGTTGATAGAAATTTTCAAGTCAGAGCAAGAGACACTCACAGATGTGAAGAACAAGAATAAATTTGTTGAAAATTATTTCTCTAAGGTTCAAAATTCAAAAAATTAAATGAACCCGTTCGTTGTATACCCATGAATCTGACAAGTTCTGAAGAAAATTTTCTTCTGGGTATCGGACGTCTGCGATGAGGAATGGATTTTAAAGTCTTCCACAGCTTGCCAAGGATTCCGAGGTGAAGATTTTAAATGGGCACTAGGTTGGTGAATTTCCTAAATAAAAGTTTGAAAATTTTTCTAAGGCAAGAAAGGAAAAGGATGTTGAAATATGTCGCCTTGGCGGATGAATTTGAAGTTGACTGCCTAGGTGAATTTGCTCAAACTCTTCGTGATGATAATCTTCTTGAGCCAGAGTTGAATAAAATCAAAGTCGTCAATGACCCAGCTGATGAAATGAATTTCTTAGAGATGCAGTTGAAGTTAATATTGTCAAAAGATGATACGCCCTTGAGGAAGATGAAATTTGCCAAAGGCATGAAGAATGTGAAGCCAAAGTGAAACTCAAATATCAGGATGAAGGTGTCAAGATGGCATGCAGATGTTGAAAAGTTATGAAGAAAGAGGGGTTTCCTAGAAGAGAAATGTTTCGAAGATCGGAGCATGAAAATCAGGTAAGTAAAGTGAATTTATATTATGAAGTGTTCTGATGCTCTTCTCCTTGCTTGTTTTGTAGGAGGAACGTCGAGACTAAACGGTGGTGACTTGGGGAGATTAAGCGAATACTTGCAAGAAATGGCTAAGTGTTGAAACTTAGTATGTGCCCAGCTCAAGTAACAAAGAAGAAATGTTGTCAAAGCTCAGGACGAAAAAAATGGAAACCCAAGCAAGCATTTGGGGTTGAAGAACAACATCAAGGAGGAAAATCATCATCAAGCAAGAGAAGGAGGTTGCCACCTTGAAGTCGGATTGAGAACGTACCTACCATGCCAGAGGTTGAAGCTGTTTGATCAAGTCTGCAGTCAAGAACATGAACAGTGTGAACGCGTTTCAAAACGGGAATCTTCTAGAAGATGGTGGCCACTAAATTACTCATTTATTGCCCCACTCTTCTTTGTGGCGGTTTTTAGGGTGAATCTTGTTTAGGGCTGAGGTGGCACAATCTGGGCCATCCAGCCAATTGAAATCTAAGCAGTCTGTTGGACTTGGCCAGCTATAAAAGGGGCATCCCCCCTCATTTGTACCTCATTAAACATTAGCTTAGAGTTAGACAATAGACATAGAGTAGAGGGACAACTTAGAAGTAGCTTAGTATAGATTGATAGTGTAGTGAAGAAGAAGGAAAGTTTTCCTTTGAAAACTTTTGCAAGAGATTGTTGTGTAAAACTTTCATAATAAAAGATCTTTTCATTGATGGTGAAATTCGTCTTTGTTATGGATAGCTAGCGAGGTTTCTTCATCCCTTCTACTTCAAGTAGCATAGAGTAGCGTAATTTTATTTTTATGCAAGTAGATGTTAGCTGTGGAATGTGTTGTTTGATCTAAGCAAGCTTTGCTTATCCATACCACTAGCGAGCTCACTGATGGTGTGTTCGCCTTGTGTGGTCAACTGGAAATGTTGTGGGCTTAACTTCAATCACAGTTTGAATGATGGTATGCGTCGTTGTGATGGTATCTTCATGTCAAGTGGTGGTTTGAACATCTTTAGTCATCTCCCCTAAAGATTGCACCGACTCCGTGGAAGCTGTCCGAGGCGAGGCAAAGCGAAGTTTGGTTGAAAGTTTGCTGAAGTTGAGCTCCATATCCCGCACTTAGAATAGATTTAGGCTCTATAAACCCTGCACCATTTGCATTCAGTACTTTTTGGTTAGAATAGGAAACCCGTGCTTCATTGATAAATCTGTCGAACTGTGAAAACCCCCTTTCCTCTGCTGTTGAACAATTCCGTAAGTCCCCTTGAAATACCAGCAAATCACATCGAGCCAACTGAGACTATTCACACTAAAGGAACCTTGGAGTTGAATGCACGAACTTTCTTGCAATCTTAGCGTGCAAAATACTTTGATCAAGAGAGGATAGGGTAGCCGTTGGCGACTTTATTCTGCGTTGGTGCGGTCACGAAAAACACATCAACAAGTCTAGCATCAAATTTCGCTCTAGAAGCTACCTGAAGATGCTAAAATTCATCTAAGTCTGATAAAATGGAAGCTCCAGCATGAAAATGCGCCCTTGAAGGAGGAGGTTTGAAAAATTTCTAAGTCTTTAAACTTGAAGTTTCCTACCTAAAATGCACCCTAAACTTGAGGGAGGAGTTAGAAATTTCTCTAAGGCACTTAAATTTGAAGTTCACACATGCAAATGCGCCCAAGAAGGAGAAGGGCCATGGAAAATCTTACTAAGTATCACAAACTTGAAGTAGCTACCTCTATGTGCGCCCTTGGGAGGAGATAGCTTGAAAAATATTCTAAGTATGAAAAATGAAAGCACACCCTCCAAAATGCGCCCTGACTTGAAGGGGGAGTTAGAAATTTCTCTAGGGCATGAAAATTTGAAGGAGCACCTCCAAAATGCGCCCAAGGTGGCTGGAGGCAACATGTGAGTTGAAGGATTTTCTAAGGTATGATAAACTGGCAGTTGCCCACCTCAAATGTGCCCAAGGTAAAGGAGAGTTGATAAAAGTTCCTAAGTGTTGAAACTGAAAGTAGAGGGGCTTAAATGCGCCCTTAGCAAGGAGGAAGCTACAAACTTTTTCTAAGTGCTCAAACTAGAACCATGACCCCTCATTTGCGCCCTTGAACTTGAAGTTGGCTGAAAATCTTCTAAGTGTTGGAAAGTTTGAAGAGGACCCCTCCAAATGCGCCTTGAGAGGGAGGAAGTGATTGAAAATTTTCTAAGTGCTTGAAAATGAAAGCACAAGGGGTTATTTGCGCCCTTGACTTAGAGAAGCCTTGAGAACCTTCTAAGGCGTGGGAATTTGGAGTAAAAGACCTCAAATGCGCCTTCTTTCTATGTCTTTTAAATTTGATGCTCTCCATGGTAAATGCGCCCCCAAATGCAAGCTCACCCATGAGTTTGCGCCTTGAGGAGAAGTGAGAATAGAAATACTCTTAGTGATGGAAACTAAAACCTCAGCACCTTATATGTGCCCACCAAGTTGAAGGAGGTTTAAAATTTTCTAAGTGCTTAAAGTGAAAGCTCCACCCTCCATATGCACCTGGAAAGAGAAGAGGAACTTGAAAAATATTCTAAGTTTCACAAAATGGAAGTAGCACCTCTTAAATGCGCCCTTGCATGTTGAAGAGACTAAAAAAATTTCTAAGTCTTTGAAAGTGGAAGTTGGCCTTCTAAAATGCGCCTTAACTTGAAGGAGAAGTTAGAAAAATGTCTTAAGTGTCACAAATTGAAAGTTCAATGTGCTAAATGCGCCCACCAAGTTGAAGAAGATATGTTAAAAAGTGTTGGCAATTGGAAGCTCACCATGCTAAATGCGCCCTGGTAGAGGAGGTTGAGTTGAAGATTTTTCTAGGTAAGTTGAAATGGAAGCTGAGGAGGTAAAATGCGCCCACGGAAGAAATGAACTTAGAAAAAGTTTCTAAGTATGAAAACTTCCTGCTAGACCCTTTAAATGCGCCCTAGCCTTGACTGGAAGGTAAAATTTACTAAGTGTTGAAAATGTGAAGCTCAGCTAGTCATATGCGCCTAACTTACAAGGAAGTGGAGGTGAAATTTTTGAAGTCTTTGAAAGTGGAAGTCCACCATGTTGAATGCGCCTGGCTTGAAGGAGGTAATATCAAAGGTTTAAATTTTCTAAGTGTGGAAACTTGAAGTAAGCCATGTGAAATGCGCCCATATTGATAATAAGATGTCAAGATTTTTCTAAGTGTTAGAATTTTAACTCTAAAGGAAAATACGCCCAAGTTGATGGAGGAGGTAAAATTTGCTAAGGCATGAATAAAATTGGCTGTGGATATGTCAAGAATACTCCGACTTCATGAGGGTGATAAAAAAAAAAAAAATTCAAGGTCAAGCAAGGAAAATTCACCCGGATGTGAAGAATAAGGATAAAACTGTTCATAAAATATTTTTCTAAGGTTTAAAATTCGAAAATTAAATGTACCCCTTCATTTGGAGACACATGAGTTTGATGCTTTCCGGAGGGAATTTTCTTCTGGGTATTGAAGATCTTCAACAAAGAGTGGATTTTAAAGTCTTTTGCACTTCGCCAAGGCTTTCAAGATGGAAATTTTGATCGGCACTTGAATTGTGAAATTTTCCTAAGGAAAATTTAAAAAATTTCTAAGGCAAGAGGAATTTAAAGGAAAAAGTTGGCTAGAGAAAATGATGAACTCTATCAGATGAAGAGATCACTCGAACATTGAGATCAAGTAAGTAAGGTAAATTTATATCATGAAGTGTTTTGATGCTCTTCCCTTTTGTCTGTTTTGCAGGATGAACGTCAAGGCCAAGAGCACGATGACTTGAAGCAATGAAGCAAGTACTCCAAGACTACATTTCAACCTCGAAGGAAGAAAAGTTGCAAGAAACGGCTAAGTGTTGAGGCCTAGTATGTGCCCTACTCAAGTGGCAGAGAAGAAATGTTCAAGTTCAAGGCTAGAAAATCTTTCAAGCTCAAGCATTTGGAGTTGAAGAACAACATCAAGGAGGAAAATCGTCGTCAAGCAAGAGAAAGAAGTTGCAGACTTGAGGTTTCAGATCGAGAACGTACATGCCATGCTGGAAGTTGAAGCTGTTTGATCAAGTCTGCAATCAAAAAGAGGAGAGTGTGAACGATTTTCCAGACAGGAATCTTCTGGAAGATGGACATTAATGGCTCATTTATTACCCCACTCCTCTTGGTGGCGGTTTTTAGGGTGAATCTTGTTTAGGGCTGAGGTGGCACAATATGGGCCATCTAGCTGATTGTAATTTGAGTTGTCCGTTGGACTTGGCCAGCTATATAAAGGGGCATCCCCCCTCATTTGTACTTTAGTAGAAGTAGAGCTTAGAGATCAGACTAGAGAGTAGAGCAGAGACACTTTAGTTGTAATATCTTAGCATAGCGTAGTTTGAAGGAGAAGGAAAGTTTTCCTTTGAAAACTTTGTAAGAGATTGTTGCGAAAAAATATTGTAATAAAAGATCTTTCATTGAATGGTGAATTCATCTTTGTTATGAGTAGCTAGCAAGATTTCTTCATCCCTTCGATTTCAAGTAGCGTAAAGTAGAGTAGTTTTCATTTTCATGGAAATAGATGTTAGCTGTGGATTTGTGGTGTCAATCGAGACAACTTCATTTTTATCCATACCACTAGCGGCTTGCTGACGGCAAGTTTGCCTTGTGTGGTCAACTGGAAAACCATTACAAACTTAACTTCGATTGTGATTCAGGTGTTTGTATGCGTCATTCTGATAGTACTTACATGTTGAGTTATAATTTGAAAACCTCTTGTCACTCCCTTGAAGATTGCACCGACTTTGTGAAAGTTGTCCAACGTGAGGCGAAGCAGAGTCTGGTCGAAGTCTATCGAGATTGATCCCATGTCCCACGCCTTAGAGTAGAACATATACTTCTTAAGCCCTACACTCATTTAAATTCAGTTCATTTCTGGTTAGCATTAGGAAATTTGCACTTACCTGCCAAATCATCCGAATTACATGAAAGCCCTTAATCTGCTGTCTGCTATCAACTGCCAAACAATTGCGTAAGTCCCCTTGAAATACCAGCAAAACACATCGAGCCAACTGAGGGTATTCTATTGCACTGAAGGAACCTTGGAGTTGAATGCACGAACTCTCTCGCTATCTTAGCGTGCTGGATACTTTGATCAAGAGAGAATAGGGTAGCTGTTGGCGACTTTATTCTGTGTTGGTGCGGTCACAAAAATCACATCAACAGGACCACACAAATCAAAATGAACAAGATCTAGAATGCATTTAGATCTACTCTCACTACTATGAAATGGACCTTTAGTATTCTTACCCAAAGCGCAACCTCTGCAAGTGCCTTCATGCTCCTGGCTGAGTTTAGGAAGGCCTGTGACCATCCTCTCCATGGTTGGAAGTGCTCTGAAGTGAAGGTGAGCAAATCTTCTATGCCAAAGCTGACATGAACTTGATGAATCATGCAACAAAGCCTGTAATAGACGAGTGGTAAGTCTGTAGAGACTCTCTTGCCAAACACCAATCACTCAGGCAATCTTGATGCTAGAGTTCTTCAGCCATGCAAGAACTTTTCCTTCGGAGAATGCAACTTGATATCCCTTATCGTCTAAAGCTGAAATTGAGAAAAGCTTCCGCTTGATGCCTGGTACAAATAGCACATCGCTCAACTGAAGAGAGATGCCAGAATCTAAGTGAAGGGAGGAGGTTCCAACACCTTTTACCGAATAGCATGCATCATCTCCAATTATGACTTGAACAATTGTATCTCTCTCCACCAAATCTGAAAGATGTTCTCTAAAATCAGTAAAGTGACAAGAAGCACCACTATCAATCAACCAAGTGTTGCTATCCGTTGGAACATTGCTTGATAGGGAAGAATAAAATAGAAATCCACTTGAATCCTTTTGAGGAGAGATCTCACCCACATCCGCAATAGAAGCATGTTGTTTCAGTCTAGTTGGACAATCTTTTGCATAGTGACCAAACTTGTCACATCTGAAGCACTGTAAGTGGGAATGATCCTTCTTCTTCTCAGGAGCACCATTTGATCTTTTATCTCTGTTCCTCTTGAAGTTGCCTTTCTTCCCTTCTCTTCCTTTCTTCTTCAAAGATTGAGTGGCAAGTACATGAATCTCTTCATTGGTAGAACTTTGCCCATTGCCTCTTGCTGCTAATCTTGATTCTTCTTGAATGCAATCTGCCCTCAAGCGATCAAACTTAGGTAGTTTTGATCTCCCACTGATGCCTTGGATAAATGGCTCCCAAGATTGAGGAAGACCATTAAGCGCCAACATAACCAAATCCTTATCATCAACCATATGCCCAATGGTAGAAAGTTGATCTCTCAACTCGGTGATCTTCATGAAGAAGGAGATGACAAAATCTCCTTTTGCCATCTTGACATGATGAAGCTGTTGCCTCAATGCAAGAGCTCTGCTAGTATTATTGATCTCATACATTTCCTCCAAGGTCTTGAACATTTCTCTTGCTGTCTTCAACTTGGAGATAATCAGCACAAGGTGGTCCTTCACAGAATCAACCAAAATCTTCTTCGCCTTAGTGCCATTCTTCTTCCATTGTGACTTCTCATTCTCATCGGAAGGTTCAGGAACTTCGCTCTCCACGAACTCAGCAATCTCATTTTCTTCCAATGCAAGCAATACTCTAAACTTCCAAGAGGTGAAGTTGGAAGCTCCTTCAAGTCTATCTTCAATCTTGAGCCCATTCACCATTTTTGAAGATAAGATAGATACAAGAAGATGAGAACAAGAGTGGAAGATAATGCTGCTTATGTAAATCTAATCACGATCTTGCTTAAACCCGCTCTGATATTATGTTAGTTTTAGGATCGGATATTAATACGCAGATTTTAATTCAAATTCAAACAAATAGACACATCATATACCCTGGGAAAACCCTCCACTTGAGGGAGAAAAACCCAGCAACAATATATCACTTATATATTGAATATGAATCAGCAATGATCTTTACAGTGAGGCCGATTATAAGGCCAAACAACAGCACCAAATCAATGCAATATCTTGATGATAATATCGCTCTTCTAGATGACTATAATTCGACCTCCTTGAAGACTTCAATCTGCTCTTGAAGGAATTCACACTTCTTATGAAATTGCACTATGATAGATGAATGTATGAATGAATTACAAATGAACAATGATCAACTTTAATATATACAAGAGAGAGAGAAGGATCACGTCCTTTCAAAACATCATGTCGGCCTTTTTGATATGAAATGATGTCTCCATAAGGTGGTGAATAATAAAGTCGGCCTCAAGAATTATTTATCAATAATTAAATATTATATTGTTTCTCAAGTGAAGCGCCTCTTCACTTTGATATCGGCTTCAATAAATTGAATAGCCGATAAGGCTATATGAAATTTATTTCTTCAAGTCATGGCTGGAAGTGACACCTGAAGCTGCTAACATTAACATGCAGAACTCAGAAATAGATAGCAGAAGGTGAAAGGAAAGGGCTTATGCAAATAAATTACTGAAAATTCTGCAAATGGGTTTTTTCAAGGGCGCAACATAACAAAGCAGGTGGGGGAGCAATAGATCCTTTCAAGCAGTTCAAAAATTCTGGAAGCTTGAATTTTTAAATGAAATCAGGAGAAGCAATGATCTGTCAGTTTGATGGCCAGATCATTGATCATTGAGGCATTTGGGGGTTTGCAAGGCCAAGAGCAATTTTGGACTGTTAGATATTGATCCATATTGTGGCTTAAAAAGTCTTTCCGACACATTGTGGAAGGGATATGGCTTTATAAAGGATATGGCAATGTAGGGCTTATTAACTGTTGGATTAAAAGGCAAATCAATGGTTTTTTGGAGCTAAAGGAAGCATCTATATAAACTTAAAGGAATACATGGGGTACAAAACCTTTTCTATAGTCAGATAGAGATCTTTGATTAATACATGTTAAACTTTTTTGTTGCTTTTTGTATAGGGTTAAGGCTTGAGAAGTATTAGATCAATGCTTTGATTGATGGGCAAGAAAGGTTTATGTGGATTCATATAAAGCTTTTAGGCATGAACAAAAAATTAAAAAGGACTATTTGATCTGAAGTTTGATTGAGGGCTAATGAAAGATTTTGGCATATGAAGAAAGAGCGTTGCTTGGGCTTATTTTTGAAGCAAAAGGGCTTTCGAGCTGTTAGATCTTAGGCTCAATCAACACCAAAGGAGCATTTTTGAAGGTGGCAACTATAGTTCAAAATAAAACGTTGTACTTCTAAAAGAAATGAGCTATGCTAATTCAAACACAGAGCTGAGAATATAATTAAAATAAGAA
>VDFB02256318.1:0-21372 GCA_007258455.2 Sequoia sempervirens | reverse complement strand
ATGCATTTCTAAAAAAAATGCAACTTGATAGCTGCTGGGCCATAGGGGATAGCTTGCCGTCTCTTGGCATAGCTTGGCAATTTTGGGACATTTTTGAAACTTGAGTTTTGGTGATTAAAAGGGACTGGGGACGTTTTTTAGGCGTCCTTACATCCCTAAAATGCCCCTTGCAGGAAATGGGGGTACTAGGGCAGGGGATGCATCCTCGAGGAGCACCAGAGAATACTAACTAGAGAAACAAATAAGAGTTCTTAAGAATTTATTAAGAAGCCCTTTCTATATACACATCTTGATATTGCCAAAGTGATCAAATAGGGGGATGTTGGTATGCGACAAGTGTGGGTGTGTTTATTATGGAAAACCTTGACTTCATAGACTAGGGGTGCATTTGGGTAATTATGCATAATGTGAGGAAAATAAAACAAAAATAACAAAGAATGAGTTATGGGACTGTGATTCAAAACCTCAAGCTTCTGCAATCCATAAAGTCAACAATACAACTCCCTAAAAAATTGCTCACAGTAATTTTTAAAGAATACTTTAGGCCTTTGATAGTAGCATATTAGAATAAAAAATATCTGAACTTGTGTTACCTTGTATTATTGGATACACTTAAGTTGTCTAGTTTGTCAAAAACTCCATTAGCCACCCTTCAACATGATTAAGTTTGACATAGGGAAAATATAAAATTGTTTCCACAATTTCCTGTTGGAATATTGTCATTGATGTCAAAAGCATATGAACAAGATTTCATGAACAGACTTTAAGAGGAATCATGAGACATCTTTTGTGAAGATATTGTATATATCTTTCTGAAAGTAAGGAAGATTATGATATTGTATATATCATATGGAAAGTATCATATGAAGAGGTGGAGACATTTATGGCACAAGCCATTACATTAATGAGATAGAGATGCTATGGGTGAGTCGTTCTTGAAGACATTCTAGTGGCCAAATTTGGTAGACAAGAGAAATACAATTTGATGAATTCAGCTGGAGATTATTTGCAGATCCTTGAGTAATATTTAATTGGCATTGGAAAGGATTCGAATCTGGAGAAGAAATCGGTTTGCGGAAAGGACAAAACAAAGACATATGTTGCTGAGATATAAGGAATGAGCTAGACGCAAGAGAGGCAAATAAGATTTAAGGAGGCCGCGATTTCTTAATCGTGGGATTTATACAAACTGGGGAACGATATCAAAGAATTTGAATAAAATGAATTTTAATATCTTCGAAGCATTATGTTGTTGATGATTTTTACTATCAAGCTGGAGATCAACAATAAAAGGAGCACACCTATATATTGTGATGTGCAGATTTTTTAAGCCACTGAGGATAAGTAGACAACAACATGATTGGAAGATCACCCAGATTTTTAGTGGTTGTGATAATTCTTTAAAGCAGATATTTATATATATACACATCGTGGCTTATTCCTTGAAGTGTCATGATCAATATTTGGCATGAGTTGGTTATATTGCAGGGCCCTGTATCAGAATATATGCTTCTTTTGGACACGTGGATATAAATTGCCACTCGAGATTTTAGAGACTATGATGCTGACTAATGTATCTTGATTCTTTGGGGTTATGGTTTTAGGAAATATATTGGAAGGCAGATTTGTGTCAAAGAAATGCGTCAACATTCACTTGGAAGCTATCACCTTAATTTACATGGCCACTATGGTCTAGTAATCAATTATTATTATTGGGCTCTTTGTGGAAGACAATGCTCACCACCGAATATGTAAATAAAAAGGGAATTATCATTGTGAATGATATTCTCCATTACAAAGAGCCGTCATGGTTAAGGCAAAAATATAATTAAAAAGTGATTATACTAAGGCAGCAATTGAGTTTAACAAAGGGTTATGACCTTACAAACGGTTATATCCTTTTTTGAAGAGATGTGTCTTTCATGAAGAACAATAATGATATAAAAGGATAATAGGAAGTGTGAGTGTGTTATGTGGAATAACCGCTATATCTAAAGAAACACAAGTGCTGTGTGTGAAAAAATGTATATCATCTGAAGAGGAAGAGAGTGCTGTGTAGTTGTGTGTGAGTGGGAAATAAAAGCTATATCATTCAAACTTAAGCAGGTGAAAGAGGACATATCATACATACACCAGTAGTCTTTGAAGAAGTAGTGTGAGATGTGTCAAGCATAGACTTTGAGGAGAATTATTTTGGAGTAAAACATAGATGGAAATGCTATAAGTTATTTTGTGAAAGAAAGCATATAAAGTGCATCATCTAAGAACAGATAAGAGTTGAAACAACTGTAAAATCATACAAGAAGATTTGTGAAGAAGGAAAGCAGTCCAAGATCAGATTTTGTCATGGAATAAAAGAATATTCTTGGAACACAAAGAAGAGATTATGATAAGAAATCAGACCTTGTAAGAGCAGAATTTTCTCGAGTATAACAGCACATCCATGAAAAGTATATGAGCAGATTTGACAAGAGGCTGATTTAAAGAGGAAGATATATGAATAATTGCAACAAGTTTGTGTAGAAGATATCATTAACAAGAAGATCTTTATGAAGGCATAGAAAGAGTTTGTCATCAATTGAAGAAGACATAGTTTGTGAGGAGGAATATTCGACAGAACCATAGAGAAGATTATACCAGATTTGTAAAAGGTTGTTTGAGCAGAATTGTCCATCATCTGTTGAGGAAGCAACATTAAAGGTGGAGTATTATTCTTGATATTATTCTCTTTGCTAAGTTGGTGTTTGGCAAGTGGGGGTTGGTGCCTCTAGTAGGTTGGTGCCTATGAACATTAAGGGTTGGTGCTCCTTGTAGGTTGGTGCCTACTAAATCAGAATTAGGGGTTGAAATCAGAAGTAGGGGTTGATGCTCCTTGTAGGTTGGTGCCTACTAAATCAGAATTAAGGGTTGATGCTCTTTGTAGGTTGGTGTGAGGAGGAATATTCGACAGAACCATAGAGAAGATTATACCAGATTTGTAAGAAGGTTGTTTGAGCAGAATTGTCCATCATCTGTTGAGGAAGCAACATTAAAGGTGGAGTATTATTCTTGATATTATTCTCTTTGCTAAGTTGGTGTTTGACAAGTGGGGGTTGGTGCCTCTAGTAGGTTGGTGCCTATGAACATTAAGGGTTGGTGCTCCTTGTAGGTTGGTGCCTACTAAATCAGAATTAGGGGTTGATGCTCCTTGTAGGTTGGTGCCTACTAAATCAGAATTAAGGGTTGATGCTCTTTGTAGGTTGGTGCCTACTAAACTACAAATTGGTGATTCAAGTAGGTCGGTGCCTACATTCTTTGTAAAAGCATATATAATTCATAAAGTACATTATTTGTACTATGGTTTTATCCCGAAAAGGTTTCCACGTAAAATCGTGGTGTCAACTTGTTCATATTGTGATATTCTTGCATAGTTGATTTTGTGTTAAAGTTTGAAGTTGATAAAAGGTTTAAGAGGGTGAAATTTTGTTGATATACTGATTCATCCCCCCGTCCCCCTCTCAGTATATCTTTGTGCTCTTAAATTGGTATCAGAGCAATGATGAAGAAGAGATATTGTTCATGGCTAAATATGAAGAACAAGATGTTGATCAAGAATGTGATGAAGAAGAAGAAGTTGATCAAGAATTCAATGAAGAAGAAGAAACAGATCTTGAGGAAGAACTTCATTATGCTTTTTGTAGTATCAAAAAGGAAGCTTATTTGAATGCCCTTGGGTTTGATGTATGGCAATCTATTGTTGATGGGTATACACCTCCAGCAACCCCTCCTACGGATCAAGCCGGGAAAAAGAGAAGTGAAAACAATGCAAAAGCAAAGCATGCTCATCTTTGCAGCCTAACAAATTCTGAATTTACAAAGGTCATGTGTTGCAAATCAGAAAAAGAGATATGGGTCAAGCTTCAAAACATCTATGAAGGAGATGCCAAAGTAAAGAAGGCAAAGCTGCAAACTCAACGAAGGAAGTTGGAGACTCTCAAGATGAATGAAGAAGATAACTAAAAAGTGAAGTACCTCAAAATTTTGAAGAGAAAAATATACCTATGGAATGGTATCTAAAGAAGATAATGAATTGACCTCATTTCCTACATAATATTATCTAGGGTCTAGGATTAGATCAATTTTGGAGAATGCATATTTTTTCACCATAGAGAGTGCATATTTTAGAGTGATGCCATGTGTAAGAGATGACAATGCTTAGCTACAGTGTTAGCTTGAGGTTGATCTTATGCTTTAGAATAATTATCGGTGTTGAATTCAATGTGTTTTATGGACTTGTATTCCTCCATGATCTTTAATAACACCATCGATTCAGGCATTTCTAGGGTTATTTGAATGAGGGCCATTAAAGTTCATCTTATGATGAGACTAGAAGAGGGTGCCAACAATTTTTAGGCTTAATGATTGTCATGTCCCCTTCTAGTTGACATCTCTCAGAGCACAGGATTAGCCTATTATGCGACCCTCGTAGGCTGATAGGTTGGATAGAGGGTCATGTTGGAGCTTGGCTCAGCTTCAGTTGGCAGTATTTGATCAGTTGGCTTTCGTTCGGGCTCATTCGGACACTTCTAGCCTGAGTTGCTATTTTTAGCAGTATTTAGCACTCAGCATGGGACCCCTGCTATTTTTAGCAGTATTGATGGATTACGTGCAGAATCACTTCCTCAGTCGATAGCTTCAGACGGCTCGAGCATCGGGTGGATATTGAGAGAGATATTAATATTTAATTGATTTTGATGATTATATTTATTTATTAAAATTTGAGCTGAGACTATTTGTAAGAGACCGGATGTCTCTCAACCCAAACTGATCATGATGAATGCAAATTTTGATGAACCTTGCAAGTTCTGCCCTCAAATTGCTGAATATAGGCTTTGGTTATTTTTTCAAATACTTCACATGCAATCTTCTAACTTGCTGGTCCGACTATTTCAGTCTGAAGTAAATGCTTATAACTGATGATAGATGCACAGATGATGTTTTACGAATGCCTTCCTTAATATCTAAATGAATTACTAGATGTAATGCAATCAAATTTGGTGTTTTCAAATGCATATACAGCCTGTAAGCATTATGTCAAACAATTGACATACATCTTCATACATTATTCAAATGATCACTCTAACTCCAACTGATGTTATCTTTTATTGAGATGCAAGCCTACAATAATGAGTTCAATGCAAATGCCAAGACTCTTGGCTTACATTTAAAATACAATGAGTTCCCAAATCTGATATGAAACTACTACAGTCTGACCTTCAATTTATTTCTGTATCAGCATGTTATGACAATGCAAATATCCCTTTCTACCATGGTAATAAGTTCTTACAGCTGTAACCACTGACAAGGCAAAATGCAACTCTATTTAACATGTATATTATAATGCAAATTAGCTGTTTGAAGTACCAAACTGAAAGCGATACAAGTATGATAAAACCTGGAGTTTGAAGGCTGCTTGCACATAAAAATTCGATTCTCCTTGCTGCTAATAGATTTGCCTCCCAAACCCTAGCGCCTAGGCTTTAACACCTCCAACGATGCCTTCAGATTTTATTTTGATTTTTTGTGAACTCCCTTGAAGAAATCGCCCTAGGTCTTGAGCCGCCCCTGCTGCTGGTATATCAGACCTTTGTGCTTATTGTTTTGACCACCAATCACCATCAATTCGTCCTAGACATTATCTCTTAACCTTTGAACATTGAAAGCTACAAACTCCAAAGAAAATCGATGCCTCATAAGGAAGATATGAGCCAAAATCGTGGCTCTCTCAATGCTGCTGTGTATGACTGGAAATGCTTCTCAAAACCATGTCACTGTAGCGCGGGTACTGTAGCGCGGCACTGTTCATAGGCACTGTAGCAAATCAGCACTGTAGCGGCTACTGTAGCGCGGCACTATTCACGGGTACTGTAGCAGCACATCAACACTTCTGATCTGCAATGATTAACCTTTGAAACCCTTGTTGAAATCTATTGAAACTTCACCAATTTTGCACAAGTATGGCTCCTGAATGAAGCCACTCTGATAGCACTCTTCAGCTGATCTCTCACAACCTCAGATTGCTGCACATCGAAGAGTTTTCGTTCTCCAATGGCTGGTAATCTGCAGAAACCCTTGTTTCTCACAAACTCCAAAGCTTTCAATAAAGACAAAGTTGAATAATCATATCATAATCAATTCGATTTGTCTTATAGTAATATATCTCCTTTCAAGAATTCGTCCCAAAGCAATCTTTTAATAATCATTTAAATAAATGATTAATTTCGCCCCTTTTGACTTGGGACAAATATTTAATAAATGGCGTCCCCTTTTGATTAATAATTAAATGCTCATTTAATTATTATTTTAACCCCTCTTTTATAAAGTATTAAATACTTTATAACTCGCCATTTAATAATTTTAATATTTCATTAAAGTGACTTTATATTATAAAGTCAAATTAATAAACATTTAATAAATATTAAATGCCCAAGTAAACACTGTATGTTCATCAGATCATCAAACTGGGTCGAAACTGAGCTGACCAACTGAACCAGGTGCCCAGGCTAAAAATAGCAACTCCTGCCTGCCTGACTTACTATAAATAGTAAGTATCTGTAAATCACTCTGGAAACATCTGCTAGGGCCCAAACTTGAATCAACCGAAGGAGTACGTCCACGAAACTCGGATAATTGCCAAGGAAGACCACTCATCACATTTATGTCGATACTGGAAATTAGAAAATTATACGATCCTTACGAACTCTGATGCTTGCAAAAAGGGGACATTACAATCCGCCCTCCTTGAAATTGCTTGTCCCCAAGCAATCTCCACTGCAAAGAAACTCCAATCCTCGGGAGGCCCAAAAGAAGAATTGTGAAATATCCCACACATCCCTAACCGACTCCTGTAGCACCAGCATAAACATAGTTGCGCAAAATATCCTTGGATCCCAAACCCGGAATGGAAGTTTGCCATGCCTAATACCCTCTGACTTCCTCTGCGCTACTCTGATCTCAACTTCACCGTGCCAGAAGTGGTGAAGCAACCCAATGGGACCCATCCAATACACCGTGCCCAACCTGTCGCCACCTGGATCCCAAAACAACCGAACCCCACATCCATTCGTCATATAGCGATAAAAATATCTGGAAGCGTCTATAACACAATATCTCTCTACAGTTCCCACTAAACTCCCATGGATTTGATAACTAACCAAACCATCATGCCAACTGACACCATAGTCATCCTGTAACCATGTACCCATAAGAAAACGTTGTAACATAGAAGTAGCAGACCCTGTTGGATACATATCAACATGATGTATAACTGACAGCTGTCCCTGCAAGTAATCCCCCACAAACAGCTGAGTCGGGCACTCGCAGCCGCTAATCCCATCTTCGGAATATGGTGAATACCCATCCCACAAAGGATGGTATAATCCCGGAGCCAATCCACACCGATGCATCATCAAGTCCTCTATGTGTGGATCAAAAGAAAAGTGATGAACACTCCTCACTGTGTAGTCACGGTAAAATGCTCTAACCTCAGTCAATGGCTCATCACTAACAACACTTGAATCAAGCAGCTGATCCCTCTGACTCTGAAAAACAACAAGTTGGCATCCAAAATCAGCTGCATGGGATGAAGTAACAGATTTGCTTCCAAGAGAGGGAAACAAATCTATATGAGAGCCATACTCCCAACCAGATGACACTGTGAATCCCTTGTGAAGATGATGGAGTAACGTCGTGTACTAACACACAACTCTCAGGAGAATCCACCACAGCCACACAAGAGCTATCAACTATCGAACTTGTATCATTTGTCATCGTACTGACCACAGGAGAACCTGATGTAACATGTGATCCTCTGCTGCTCTCAATCCAAGTACTCATCCCAACTGAGTCAACTGCCCCTGTATCTGGCATGGATGTTACCACATCCTCTCTACAACCCGTGGAGGTATCATCCTCACCGACTGCCACTATATGTAACTGTACTGTATCTGCAACTGGTGGAGACTGTGTCAAACTCAACTCCACGGTAAGCACGTCCAACCGTGACTGTGACTCCTGAAGGGCCAACTGGGCGCTCTGCAATGAATCCACAGTCACCTCAAGCTCAACCGGCGTGGTAGAAACTGCTGATGTGACAGTATCTTCACCCACTTCCATATTTGTGGGCTGCAAACCACCAACAAGCACTTCTGCTTCTTTCTCGATCCCTTCATCAATAGAATGTTCTGCTTTTTCTTTCATTGTTCTTCTAATGTAATTGACCACACCCCTTTTTCCAGGTTTCAAAACCAACACACAATTCAAGTAGCAGTCAAAAGAAACATCATTCCTGAACTCATTTGACATACTCTGATATTCTGTGCGGAATATGGAAGCATCATTTTCACATTCCCTTATGAACTGTTCGGCAAATGCACTAAATTCCATTGTAGCAACTCAAATTTCTTTTTGTTCTCCCAACAGGATGGCAGGATCTTGGCTCTGATACCACTGTAAGAGACCGGATGTCTCTCAACCCAAACTGATCATGATGAATGCAAATTTTGATGAACCTTGCAAGTTCTGCCCTCAAATTGCTGAATATAGGCTTTGGTTATTTTTTCAAATACTTCACATGCAATCTTCTAACTTGCTGGTCCGACTATTTCAGTCTGAAGTAAATGCTTATAACTGATGATAGATGCACAGATGATGTTTTACGAATGCCTTCCTTAATATCTAAATGAATTACTAGGTGTAATGCAATCAAATTTGGTGTTTTCAAATGCATATACAGCCTGTAAGCATTATGTCAAACAATTGACATACATCTTCATACATTATTCAAATGATCACTCTAACTCCAACTGATGTTATCTTTTATTGAGATGCAAGCCTACAATAATGAGTTCAATGCAAATGCCAAGACTCTTGGCTTACATTTAAAATACAATGAGTTCCCAAATCTGATATGAAACTACTACAGTCTGACCTTCAATTTATTTCTGTATCAGCATGTTATGACAATGCAAATATCCCTTTCTACCATGGTAATAAGTTCTTACAGCTGTAACCACTGACAAGGCAAAATGCAACTCTATTTAACATGTATATTATAATGCAAATTAGCTGTTTGAAGTACCAAACTGAAAGCGATACAAGTATGATAAAACCTGGAGTTTGAAGGCTGCTTGCACATAAAAATTCGATTCTCCTTGCTGCTAATAGATTTGCCTCCCAAACCCTAGCGCCTAGGCTTTAACACCTCCAACGATGCCTTCAGATTTTATTTTGATTTTTTGTGAACTCCCTTGAAGAAATCGCCCTAGGTCTTGAGCCGCCCCTGCTGCTGGTATATCAGACCTTTGTGCTTATTGTTTTGACCACCAATCACCATCAATTCGTCCTAGACATTATC
Source organism: Sequoia sempervirens (assembly GCA_007258455.2). Taxonomy (NCBI): domain Eukaryota; kingdom Viridiplantae; phylum Streptophyta; class Pinopsida; order Cupressales; family Cupressaceae; genus Sequoia; species Sequoia sempervirens. The sequence goes on along the minus strand of VDFB02256318.1, from coordinate 11,978 downwards.
TCTTAACCTTTGAACATTGAAAGCTACAAACTCCAAAGAAAATCGATGCCTCATAAGGAAGATATGAGCCAAAATCGTGGCTCTCTCAATGCTGCTGTGTATGACTGGAAATGCTTCTCAAAACCATGTCACTGTAGCGCGGGTACTGTAGCGCGGCACTGTTCACAGGCACTGTAGCAAATCAGCATTGTAGCGGCTACTGTAGCGCGGCACTATTCACGGGTACTGTAGCAGCACATCAACACTTCTGATCTGCAATGATTAACCTTTGAAACCCTTGTTGAAATCTATTGAAACTTCACCAATTTTGCACAAGTATGGCTCCTGAATGAAGCCACTCTGATAGCACTCTTCAGCTGATCTCTCACAACCTCAGATTGCTGCACATCGAAGAGTGTTCGTTCTCCAATGGCTGGTAATCTGCAGAAACCCTTGTTTCTCACAAACTCCAAAGCTTTCAATAATAGACAAAGTTGAATAATCATATCATAATCAATTCGATTTGTCTTGGTAGTATATATATCTCCTTTCAAGAATTCGTCCCAAAGCAATCTTTTAATAATCATTTAAATAAATGATTAATTTCGCCCCTTTTGACTTGGGACAAATATTTAATAAATGGCATCCCCTTTTGATTAATAATTAAATGCTCATTTAATTATTATTTTAACCCCTCTTTTATAAAGTATTAAATACTTTATAACTCGCCATTTAATAATTTTAATATTTCATTAAAGTGACTTTATATTATAAAGTCAAATTAATAAACATTTAATAAATATTAAATGCCCAAGTAAACACTGTATGTTCATCAGATCATCAAACTGGGTCGAAACTGAGCTGACCAACTGAACCAGGTGCCCAGGCAAAAATAGCAACTCCTGCCTGCCTGACTTACTATAAATAGTAAGTATCTGTAAATCACTCTGGAAACATCTGCTAGGGCCCAAACCTGAATCAACTGAAGGAGTAACGTCCTGAAACTCTGGATAACTGCCAAGGAAGACCCTCTCATCACATTTGTCAGCCTACGAGGGTCAAATTATAGGCTGATCCTTACGAACTCTGATGCTTGCAAAAAGGGGACATTACACTATTGAAATATTAAAAGAATAAAAGTTCGAACTTTTTAATATTCCCTATTATTAAGGAAATCACACTTTTCAAAGGATAAAGGGTTTTTGTATTGGAAATCGAGCCATTATGTTATGGATGATTGAAAATTGATCAAGTCTTGAGTAGAGCACAGAAACTTAGGGTTTCAGTCTCGAATGCATTGGGGAACGAGCCATCTCCAGTGAGAGCGATTCAGAGGGTGTGAAATATCATCCGATCTATTGCCAGCAAAGAAATTTCTTCATCCAGAAGAAATTACAGAGCTTCACAGTTGAAACACATCTTTTCAGAGTATACATCCAGAGGAGTTTATCACTTACAGGCGCCTAACCTCCAGAGATCTGAAGACCATAATAGAGGCCGTACATTTCAGTCATTGGCTGCTGGGTGAAAGCCGTACCAGTCATATTGCAGGCCGTACCATAATTAAATAGGGTGTACCTTCTGTGTTTGATAGATCGCCTTTTTTCTAGCCAGTTTGTCTGCACCAATTGGGGCGCCTATGCTTCTGGTATCTTCTTGCATCACCAGATAGAGGGAGCAGCTGGAATAAATGATAGCCGTACCATATCAAGCATTAAATCAGTCTGCTGCAATCAGGTTTTTCTTCAGTAAATATCATTGCCTTTCTATTTGCATGTAACTGGATTCTCAGTGTAATCATTTCAAAAGATTAAATAATAGTCTGGCATCAGTATTCGAGATAGATCCTGTTATTTCCGGAGTTGTTAGATTTTATTTAGATTTTATCTTATTTTATTGCAAAATCGCATTCTTCATATTTTATGCAAAAAACGTCAAAAAACCAAAACTTCAGAAAACAAACAAAAATAGTCAGATTCAGAAACAGGGGAAACAAGGGGTTTCTACAATGATCCAAGCACAAGCGACACCTTTGAGTTAGGATTGCAGCTTGCTGAAGTGGATTTGTGTCTTTAACAACTTACTTCATTTTGCAATTTCCGTTGTGAATTGTACAAGGGAATACTCTTATTACTTTGAACATTGCAATCTTTGTGCTTGCTGCAAACAACACTAGATAAAGTACATCAGCATGTCAGGCTGTACATGCACAAGAGAAAGCCATATCATTAATTGGGTGCATGTTATACAACAACACTTCATCTTCTCGATCCAGCGATGGCCAAAAAAGTTGAAATGGTTGGAACCAATTGGTCTCTGTGACCATCCACTCTTGTAGACTTATTGCAATTTTAGTTCTTGTCATCTCCTTGATTTAAATGAACTAAGGTATAAGGTTGGAAGATGCATGTTGGCTGCGCATAGAAGTTCATTTTTATGCTTTCTCAATGCAATCTAACATTGTAATCTTATGTACTATATCCTATTTCTATTCATTCTTTCTATTGAATGTGTAATGGTGATTCTACATTTGTTCAATCATTTTTGTTGCATCTTCAACATAATCTCCTAATTAGTTAAATAGATTTGTCTCTTAGTTTGTGGATTGTCCTTTGTGCAACTCTTGGCTTAGCACAAAGCATTGGTTTTAGAGCATTGCTCACTCACATGACATCCATAGTTGTGTACTACAGGCTTTCAAGGAATTAGTATCAAAGTATGTTTTCCACAAGAAGTTCTAGTTGTGCATGACAACTCATTTGTGAGGAGGCATACTAGTTGGTTTTGTTTCACTATATCCCAAAAAGCAATACACAAAGCCAAGATGCTTTTCGATACAAAGAAACTGTTTCATTAGAAACCCCAAAGCATGTCTTGGTAACTTTTGAGGAATACAATTTTTTTTCTCATAGTTCCATGACCTAGTGCTTCAACTACTCACAACATCTACAACAAATACTCATTCATTTTTTTTCATCATCAAAGTATACTAATGGTGCAAATCAATCTTGGCATCTGTTTTTTCAAGGCAAGATCAATGATGAGGCGTTGGACGAATGGATTTGATAATTGGAGACTTACTACATCTTAAACAAGTTCACAGATGCAAAAATGATTACCTTGATAATTCTCAAGATATCATCTTTTGTACTTTGATGGTTGAAGTCTCTCAAGTGGAAGAAAGAGAGTGAATTTGAACATATCGACACATGACCCAAATTCAATGAGCTGGTAAGTGCTCAATACTCAAGAACACCACTATGATGTGTATTAGACATCTCATTTGTTGAGACAAAAGGATTAGTTAGCATTAAATTACATCAACAAGCTTCATGAACTCTATGCAGGCTTGAATTTTTGTGAATAGATCTGCACAAAGTCATGAATTATACTAGTAGGCTTTGTCACTTCATACAAGCTCTTATGGAGTAACTATCATTTGAAACATTGAGGGAGTCCTATCAACAATCTCTCAAGATTGAGGAACAAGGCAAGAAAAAGAAGAAAGGCCCAAAGCTTCCTTTGGTCCCTCACACAAATATAAATCTTCAGGAAATAATAAAGCTTGCAATGCACTACAAACTGGTAACATGCAATCTTTGCCTAAGCCTTACAAAAATTTGCAACCCAAAAGCAGTGGTACACGGGGATGTGTCCCCTATGGTTTTGGCCCCTGTCCCCGTCCCGAGGACGTTTTGGGCATGGGGGATGCCTTGGGGACGTTTCGTAGGTGCCCCCCCCCAAAAAAAAATTGTAGGGGATGTCCCTGATTGGCGGGGATGTCCCGCGGACAGCATGGGGACGACTGGCCATCCTCGACACGATCAGGGGATGTCTAGGCGTCCCTTGACCGTCCCGGGGACAGCCAACCGTCCCCTATTTCCAGCATGTTTTGGCAATAAAAAAGCAGTCTAAAATTTTGAATCTTCATTTTTTTATTTTTTCTAAGTGGACCCCACACCCTCCCAACCCTAAATTGAAACATAAATCTTGCTTTCAAAGCCATTTGAGTTTATTTTTACATTCCAAAAAAAAAATTGCAGCTAAGAGGAAAGTCAGCAAGAGAAAGAGGAGGGTTTGAAGGAGCTGTTGGACAACAAAAACCAACATTCTATTACTATGTTTTTGACATTTGTGACTTTGTGATTTTGACATTTGTAGTGCAAACTTGTAGCCTTTGGGCATTTTATTTTTAAAATTCTATATCATATGCACATTGACTGTTTGACATGAATTATGGAAGAAATTAAGTAGCTGTAGTCCTATTAATTTGTTCGACTCTTATCACTCATGTGAACTCTATTGTTGTGTTTTACTAAGTCCTTTTGATTCTATAATGTATATGTCAATATGATCACATTTGCAACTTTATCAATGTTCATTGTTATCATTATAAACATGATTATCTAATCATATATATAGCCGTCCCCTTTGCCGTTCCCTGTTGTCCCCGAAAATCCCCTAAAAAAATTTCGTCCGCGAAATGTGTCCTGTCGTCTCCTCGTCCTAAAAACTTGGTGGAACATAGACCAAAAGCTTCCACTCCAAACAAGAAAAGGGAAATGAAAGAAGTGTAGTCATCACAAGGTTGATATCCATGGTGAATGAGAATGCCATGTATAAAGGACTTTGCTTGCTTAAACCTAGCAGCTTGCATTTGAGGAAAAGCAAAGCACTCATATTGATATTCTAACATGCTTGAATATCAATGCCCAACTAGCACCCCTTGATGTTGAAAAATGAGAGCATCTTTTTTGCAATAAGTGTTGGGAAGGGGTCAACTACTCCATGTCGTCATCAATATTGGAAGCTGAAAGAGCATCATTGCAAAAGGTCTATGCCTCGCAACAGAGGCACACCCTCAACCTTATTTGCTTTGATGATTTTAGCTGGTTCAAGAGCTTAAGATAACTTGATAATGCCCATTTGAGTATTGCATCTCACTCTTGCGAGATTCTCTTGTGATGCTATACCATTTAAACAAATTTTTGGGAACTGTAATGATATTCATTGGATTTCAAACTTTTTGGTTGACATGTGGCATACTCTATGACTTAGATAAAAACTGTCTACAACAAATGACCTGCTAAAGATGTGGAGAAAGCTGCTTACTAAAAAAGAATAAAATGAAAGATTTTCTATGATGTTTTCTAAATAACACATTCTGTGATCTGTAATTTCCAATCTCATGCAACTGTTCTCATAGGAGGAAGGATATAGTGCCCTTTTGTTACTATCAATAAAAATTTCAATGACAATCATCAAATGAGAGGCCTCAATGACTGTCGTTATCCTTTTGCTTATACTTCATGGTTACTTGGAGATGAGAGACAGTTATTGGGACAAAGAATCCATCTAAAATCTATAACATGGTACAAGAGAACTAGGAGATGAAAAATATTTGTATTATATATTAAATAAATTAAATTCATTTTTTTTTTTTTTGTGTTAGTTTATAATCTAAAGCCTCAATTTATTAGTGCATTCAGTACGCCTCTTTACTATTTCAATCAATTCATAAAGATTTTGAGCACGTACGCATCTTAATCCTTTATATTGTTTTCTCTTTGTACTTGTTCCTCATTAGAATTTGAATAGAAAATTTCGTTCCTCAGAAAAACATGTAAATTTTTATAAATAAATTAGAATAACACATTCCTATTTTGAGATTATGTTTCCAATGTAGCAGATTACCCAAGGCTATGGAATGAGTTTCTAGATATGTTCCACTGAGTTTTTGGGACGAGGGGACGGCGGGGCGCGTTTAAGGACATGATATTTTTAGGGGATTTTTGGGGACGGCAGGGTATGGCAAAGGGGATGGCTATATATATATATACAAATTTTAAAAATATAAGGAAATTCCAAATTTCAGATATTCATGTGAATAATGATAACAATGAACATTGATAAAGTTGCAAATGTGATCATATTGACATATACATTATAGAATCAAAAGTACTTAGTAAAACAAAACAATAGAGTTCACAAGCGATGAGAGTCGAACAAATTAATAGTACTACAGCTACTTAATTTCTTCCATAATTCATGCACAAACAATCAATGTGCATATGATATAAAATTTAAAAAAAAAAATGCCCAAAGGCTACAAGTTTGCACTACAAATGTCAAAATGACAAAGTCACAAATGTCAAAAATATAGTAATAGAATGCTGGTTTTTGTTGTCCAACATCTCCTTCAAACCCTCCTCTTTCTCTTGCTCACTTTCTTCTTAGCGGCAATTTTTTTTAGAATGTACAAATAAACTCAAATGGCTTTGAAAGCAAGTTTTATGTTTCATTTTAGGTTGGGAGGGTCAGGGGTCCACTTAGGAAGAATAAAAAATGAACATTTAAAATTTCATACTGTTTTTTTTATTGCCAAAACATGTTGGAAATTAGGGGACGATTGGCTGTCCCTAGGATGGTGGACTGTCCCCATGCTGTCCTCGGGACATGCCCACCGAGTAGGGACGTACCCTGCAAATCTTTTTTTTGGGGGGACACCTGGGAAACGTCCCCAAGGTGTCCTCCGTCCCTAGAACGTCCTCAAGATGGGGACGGGGGGCCAAAACCTTAGGGGATGTGTCCCCGTGTACTACTAGTTTCTAGGTAATTATGCTTTATCTAGTGGAAAATGAGGGGGTAATTGGGAACATGGTATATCATGTGGGGTTGGTCACATGAGGCACTACAAACTGACACTTGGTCATGGGGTCATGCAAAGGCAATCTGGAAGGTGTCGGGTTTGGTTTACATGTAACTTGGTATTTACATGGTAAACTAAGTAGAATAACATGAGTATGTAATGTTCTTTAAACATTTCATCACATCTTCCCTTTCTATTTATGATTTCAAAAGTTGTAACTTGTGCACTAGCCTTAATAACTTGATTGTTCTTGTCATAATAAATCTCATAAACAGAGGTATTTGGTTATGTTGTGGCTTTGCTCTTGCTACGAGAAGTCTCATAAACAAAGATCTTTTGTTATCTTGTGGCTGAAAAATTAATCTGTTCTATCAAGAGCCAAATTTTTTTGATGAGTCTCGAGTGCATCTTCGTTGTTAAGGACTAAAAATATACCATCTAGTGCAATTCCTTTACTTTGGATTTCTCTCAAAATTTAGCTATTGCAGATAGCAAAATTCCGACCAAGGCATATATTTATTATTCTTGTTAATATTTTGTGTATAGCTGAAGGTCTTTTGCCAGGCTAGACACATTGATATAAGGTTTTATTTGACACAGAATTGTAACAAAATAAATCTACACAATTTTCTTTCTGCAAATTAGTTTTTAATTTTGATAGGGATTTGCTTCTTATGATCATCAAAATTGACCTTGTATGTGAAATTTGCATTTGCACAGGAAAATGAAGCTTCTGACCAGACTATTCCACAAGTTTTTGAGGAGACAGAAACGTTACCAAATGAGATTCAGAGATTTGAGCAATTGCGGAATGAACTTGCAGAGCTTGAAAAACGGGTTCAAGAAAGTGCTAATGGTTATTTAGATGAGAAGGTACAAGCTAGTTAATATTTGAGCACTGCTCTTATCAATATGGAACCAAGCGAAGACTTTTTTCCAGTGTTTTTCCAAGTATCTTCTTGATGCGATATTTAGTTCAACTTGACAAGATTAGAAAATTATATCCAAGATCAGTTTCTTACTGTAAGTTCAGTCAGGTCTTTCTAATGATAATCTAGTCTTTTTCACAATGCCCTTCTAATTCCATTATTTCTGTGACTGAAAAGATGGTTAATAACTTAATTCTTAGTCTATGCCAAGCTGATCATAACTATAACATGTTACTTCAGTTGACATCTATGGAGGTAGCCTAAAGCTTGATCAACCAGAGAGCACATACATACCTGTTTCAACATTTTCCATATTTTTGGTGGACTGGTCTCTTGTAGATATGGAAAGTTGATCAACATTTGTCTCTGTTATTCACTGAAAATTGGTCTTTTTCAATTTACATATCTTCTTTCTCTAAATTTGAAGCTAGCCAGATTATTTCTTGGCATTAAGTCAACTATACATACAGCATTTGATATTATTCATATGTGGAAAGAAACCTCTGAAGTCTGACCAAGTGGAGAGTGATTGTATACTCATCTTTATGAGCTTTTTCCAATTTTTTTTTTCGGTTGATTGTTACCTTAAGGACAAATGGTTGATTGATGCTTTGTTTTTGGTAATGTTAGATATGAATTCTCACCTTGCTTGTTGCAATAGAGGACTGTTGCTTGGGATTCTTTTCTTGACATTTCTATAGACCTTTTTTTTGGATAAAGAAAAAAATTATTTCAAAAAGGCAAAACTAGCATCATTACATAAGATCACTTTCAAAGATAAACATACTTCCACGGTCTCTGGCACTATATGACTGCAAGGATTAATGGAAGGTAATCAGGGTTAGAGACCCTCATCAAATTTGTTGTCCTACTTAACATCCAGGACCCGATCATTTTTCCTATCTCTCTAACCTTTATGAAAAATCCAATAGTGGATTTACCTCTCCAAACCACTCAAATCATTGATTAGGGTGCAAAGACTTTTACAAACATCCTCAAGATCTCCGACATTAGCGTTGATTGCATTTAAAGTATCCAAATGATCTTCAAGAAGCCTATACCTTCTTTCTGTTTTGTGCTCTAGGCAATACATGTGGTTGTTAGTACTATCAAGGGGCTTGTACTTGGATATAGTGAGATTATGGATAGAGATCCTATCTTGACATCTCTTGGAAAGTATTTGTCCAATTATTATTCATATCCTAAATATAGGAATAGAAATTAGATGATTCTCCATCTTAGGATCCCCAGTCAGTGCAGAGGCCCAATACTACTGAAAGGAGTTGCTTCACATTTCCCAACATGGTCTTGAGCAATGCACAACTTCTTAGTCGGAGAGTGGTCCTGAAAAACTACTTTTCTTCTGCCTATGGATCTGGAACTTGTTGAGAAATCTCGTCCATCCGCTTCAGTAGACTTGCTGAGATTGGATTAAACGAGGTGCTCAGTTTCCAATGTTTGATCAGTCCAGAAGCCAGAGATTTTGTAAAATTGCCCTCGCAAGAAACTGGAATTAAGAGGGGGTGGGATATTATTGAGGACGCTTCAAAAACATGTGGAGGTCACCCCAGGGTAGAATTAATGTTAAATGGCAAAGGAAGATTGTAGGTATTAGTGGGGGTTGGGAGGCTGATTTGCAGCAGGCATGGAAAACAGAGGACAAGGAGGGCACAAGAGATAATTGTGTCAATAGAAGTGTGGGTGGGGGTAGGAAAACACAAAATCAGGACCCAAACATCATGCAAGGCAGATATAGGGTGGTCCAAAATTCTGTGAGAAGGTAGCAGCTAACCAACCAGAACCATAGGAGACAATGCATGGTGCCACTTATCTAGTGAGGAATATGAAACAAGTTACCACTTTTAAGACTTCGAAACATAACACATTTAAAGAAAAAAACAAACTTGCAACCTTGTAAATACTAGCATTACTTGTGTGTAAGGGAAAAGGGAAAGATACCTCAAGTGCCAGGGTAGGACAGGAAAAGACAAAGGGGCATCATGGATTCTGCCACACTAGCACAATAGATCAAAAGGAAACAAACAAAGGTGCTAGATAAAGAGGAAACCTTTGTTATTGGGTTCTTCAAAATTGCTTGCCGTATTTGTGTGGGTCTGGTATAGGTCTTGATCCCTTATAGGTCCAATAGGGGTGCTTCCCCTCAATCCCGTTGGGCGGTGTTGCTCCTAAACCCCCATGAGGGGTGTTGCTCCTCAACACCATTGGGGTCTCCTTTTCCAAACCCCCTCTAGTTATTAATATCTCTTGTCACATAATAATCTTGATTACAATGACGAGGTGACAAGGAATTGGGATCTAACTCTTGAGTGTTTTGACTTAGACATTATTGTTGCACAACTTGCCACAAAATATTTGTAGATGAGGTAACTTGTAAAGTACACGGTTAGTGGAAGTGGCATTGTAACTCACTATGGTTCAAGTGAAATTGTACTTGATGTTTGACTTTGATGCTTTTGATGAAGAGCAATATGAAGATTATTAAATATTGAATATAATTATCATTGTGTATTGACATTTGACGAATCACTAAATTATGAATTTATGAGTATTTTCATATTTGCAAATTATGAGGTATTTAAATTTTTTTTTGTTGGCAATTAATAAATTATGAGTATCACTATTTTATATTATATAATTTTAAACTTTTTCATATATATATATATATATTCTTTTGTTGTACTGCCATACCGGGTATTGGTTCCCATACTCGCACCTGTATTGGAATCAATAACTTAGGAGGAAACCCACCAAAAAACAAAAATATCAAAAGGCAAGGGCAGAGAAAATCCAACGGTGGGCAGTGAGAAGAAGTGCAAAGGGAAAAACTCGAAAGGCCACAAAAAGGGGGCTCAAGTGGAAAACAAGCCAAAGGGAAAAATGTAATGTCCCCTTCTCAGGCCTAATTAGTTTGAAAACCATTAGCCTATTTTTGAGTTCTTGTGGGCAAAGTGGTAAGCCAAGGGGATTCCAAAGATCTTGGAGGACATAGTTTTAGAGTTACAAGGTTTCTTTTGTTGGCAATGAGTTAAGTGGGCAATATTGATCTGAATGACACTCTTTGAAGTGTTTTCGGGCTTTTGGGGTGTTCTCCAAACTTCATGGAGAGCATGTCTATTTATAGTAAGTCACCAAATTGGCTTCTATTGTTCACCTAATGCCTTAGTATCATATTGGCATGGCAAAATTGGATTTCAATGTGTTTCGGGATTTTTTTGCAACTTGAGGTTATAATTAAATTATTCACTGTATAATGTTTTATCATTATATCTGATAACTTAAGTGTAATATCTTTTTGAAAAGGTATTTTAAATTCCCAATTGGATGCCTAGGAGAAATAAGGGGGTCTTACACATGAAAAGGATTTTATTTTACTTTAAAGGGGAATTTGATGGAAAAGGTGATTAAATGTTTGCATATAATGAATTGTTTTAATTTCAAGCAAAAGTGTGTTTTTTGGAAAAAACAGCGAAAAAGAAAAAATACTTTTTTAGAAGAAAAAGCAAAATAGTGTGTTTTTGAAAAAGTTAAAAAATGTTTTTTAAAAAGCAGCAAAAAAGCAAAAATTGCTTTTTTGAAAGGAGAAATAAGGGGGTCTTTCACGTGAAAAGGGTTTTATTTTACTTTAAAAGGGAATTTGATGGAAAAGGTGATTAAATGTTTGCACATAATGAATTATTTTAATTTAAAAGCAAAAGTGTTTTTTGGAAAAAAAAAAGAAACAGCGAAAAAAATGCTTTTTTTAGAAAAAAAGCAAATTAGTATTTTGAAAAAGTAAAAATTGTTTTTTAAAAGGCAGCAAAAAAGCAATTTGAAAAAGCAGCGAAAGAAGAAAAAATGTGTTTTTTTTGGAAAAAGCAACGAAAAAAGCTATAAAAAGTGGTGTTTGGGGCTCATTTGGATATGATGAAGAATGACATTGTTATGCTGCTGGATTTGCTTTGGTTCTCCAAATCTGTGAGGATGGAAACCCTCGTGGATTTTCTAGTTTCAGAATTGAAAGAAACTACCTAGCTAGATTAGTGTGATAACATTCATGGATCACCATTGATGCTGATTGAAACTTCCAGTTTTGGCTTTATCGTTTTTGATTCTTGGAATGCTTTGATGGTGTTTGAGTTTGCATTTTGAGAGGATTGTTTGCAGTTTAGAGTAGCTAGAAACATTCTTCCAAGTCTACATTACCTTTGGGTGCATTTGGGAGTGGGTCATTGAAGATTTTTGAGTCTTTATCTCACTGTCCAGACTGCTGCAGCGAAGTTTTAGACTTGTACCAGTCACTTATTTGACATTTTCTTGAGGTATATTGTCATTTCTCATGATGGGTGGTTAGTTATTAATGTTGTGGGATATGTGGGGGTTTTTAACAATTTTCTTTCATGGCCATATGTGGAACAGCAGAT
>VDFB02256317.1:0-43263 GCA_007258455.2 Sequoia sempervirens | reverse complement strand
TTTTTATTTATGGGCATATTTTACGTGTACTTGTACCAAGATTTTATTTGTAAATGTCTTAATATTAGTAGTAAATGTATAGTATTTTCCTCACATTATTTATCATTACACTTCTCACCTTTAAGAGCCTTGGAAAGGATTCTCCTATTATGTGAATAATGGTTGGACCCCTAAACTATTCTTCAAATTATAACATGAAAAGGTCTTATGCAAGGTGACGAATCAAGCTATTACTAGGTCATATCCCTCAATTGTGTGTGCCATTTTTAGTTTTATTTCATCATGAAATTTAACACATTCATGTAGGATTAAGTGAAAAAAGAAAAAGGAGAACTCAAAAAGTTTGAAGGTAGAGAAATTAGTCAACTACCCATGAATTAGGTCCTCCAAGTATTTAAAAAATATATATTAATAATCTATTCTTGGGACTCATTCTCAATAGCCTATACGCCATAAATATTTGTTCTTGGTATACTTGAGGATTTTCTTACAAGCCAAGGATAAAGAACAACATGTTAAGCTTCTCAATTGTCTTAGTCTTTGGCATTCATTCATTTTGGAATTCTTTGGTTTCCATTTTGCTGTAGTTTTTCTATGTAAAGCATTGTTGAGTGCAAGTAGTGAGAAATAAGAGAGTTCTCGAGTATTTATGAGTTGTTCATTGTGATTTTTGAGTGTGGTTAAGAGGCTAGAAGTGGAGTTAAGCCGAAAGTAGAAGAAGCAACAAGCGGAGTCTAGAGATTAAGTTTAAGGGAAACTTCTCATTTGGAAGCAAATTACCTAGGCATGATAGTATTTCTAATTTGTTATTCTCTTCTATTTTGACTGTCATATGTTTGCAAATGCTTGAGGAATTAGTGATCAAGTTTTACGTAAAGCTTGCTTACATGTTGAAGGTGGAATCTTATTAGTTTAATTATATATATCTATTATGTAGAAGCATGAAATCATATTTATGAAGATAATGTATTATTATTATATCTAAGATATCAAAGCCCAAATGTATGGTTACATGAATTGAAATGTTGATATAGAAGTGTTATGATTGTGAATGTCAATTTGTGAAGTAATGTAAACTTGTATATATAGTGGGGTTTGTTCCTGGGATTAGGATGAACCAAGGTTGGGAGTAACCTAGTTGGTCAATTAGATCACTTGGATACGTTTTGGTTTGGAATCATGTTATGAAATAAACTCATCAAGAGTTAGTATGGTCATGTAATTTACTAAATTGAGCAAAGGGGGTGGGTGAACATACAACATCCACTTCATAGAAGTGAGACACCACTTCTTAGAAAGTGAGTTTGATGTAATTATCAAATCTTTGGCCAAAGTAATGTAAGTTGTCATTGTTTACACTTATTGGTTCACTGTGAGCCAGGTTTGCATAACTAAGTTGGGAATTTGATGCATGTAGGCAAGTATCCACTATATGGTAGCTCTAGTTATGTAGGACACAACACCATGCTCAGGAAGACTATTATTATGAGGGTTACCAGACCAATCTCTTCATTGAAGGGAGGGACATCTTACCAGTTAGGTAGATGTATAGGGGACCACAGTTAGTCTGTGGTTGGAGGAAAAGAACTTGGGTGATACTCTCCCTCATGCAATCGATAACCGAAATTTGAGGATGTATGCCCAGGAAGGGACATCTAGACCATTTGTACTTTATTCCATTGAGCTATTGAAAGCTATGTATGTAATCATGATCTTATATCTTTATAAAATATGTATTTGGAAATGTAATCATTAATTGGGATTATGTAATGTTACTTTATTGAAATGCAATGGAAATTTGAAATGGGTTTATTTCAAATATGCATCATTGTTATTGAAATGGAAAAATTTAATACTATGTGTTGGTAAACTTAAATTGTTGACATGTGAGTTAAAACTTAGGTAAAATCAGTAGGTAAAACATTGGGCTTGTTACATTTCTCACTAAATATAGATTGTAGATAAAAAAAAGCTTATTGTCAAATTTTTCTTTAGGAATCACTTACATAAATTTATCTTGGATGTGTTAATAAGATATAAATTTATCTAGGATCCATAGGCTCAAGCATTAAAATATTCTTCAGAAAACTTACCCTGTAACTCGCCAATTGTCAGTGCCCCACCAATGCCATCCCTTTTAGCTCTAGAAGAAAAGGGTAGACTTTGATCACCTCACCTGGAACCTTCAACAAAGGAAGATCGCTTGGCTGAGGAGTGCCAGAGCTAGGAAATGTCATCCTCAAGGCCTCGTCCAAACCACCCAGCAACTCCTTTTTGAAAAGTTTACAGATGATCGCCTTCGCTTCTACTTTTGGAGTTCAAACATCCATAACAGAGGCAAGGAAATGAGACACAATGTGGGTGTTAACTTGGAAGGTCTCACAGTTCATGAGGTGCCCTTTTCCCAAAATCATTTTGACCACCACCACCGTGTGGTGATCGATCCTAAGCATGATTATTTTTAACCTCTGGTCCATGATTACTTTGAAAGTCATCTATCTAGCTTTGCATCCAGTTGAATGGGAGTGTCGAGCCCCAAACTAATGAGTGAGTCCATAGATATCTTCAAAATAAATTTTGAGCGTTTCGCCATTTAAACTTCCAAAAATCCAACACTGAGAAATGCAAAATGTAAACAAACTTTCCAAACCCATGCCACCTCCAATATGTTGTTTTAAGACAAAGCTCTTCCTTATGCATAGATGACTAATTATCAAGATTGATGAGAAGACTGAATCTTTATCAATCTTGTGCTAGTTCATTTTGGTGACCTCCTTGTATGAATGTGCTATAAGTTGAAACATCTTAGCAACATTGATTTCTTGTCTTATCAACATATCATCTGTAGCAATGATTGAACATTTAATCATGCAACTTCACACTTAATTCATAAAAAGTGGTAAAATATTTGTATTGTTCTTTGCCTGAGATAATGCTTTAAAATTGCATTTGATTGCAATATCATTGCCATCATGGCAGTCCTATAGCATATCTTCTTTACCTGATGAATAACTCATGCCTCTTATTCCTTATATGCAATTCTATTGAAACCTTGAGTTCTTGTAGACATCAAATGAACTTCTTCATTGTTTTTCTATGTTGTTCCACTATGCATGTACATTCTTCATGGTGATTGTTTCAGCTTCATTCACTATCATTGAAAAGTTGCATGGATCACTATGGTTACTTTCTTCTACATGTTGTTTATGTCATTGTTTATGAGTCGGGATCAACCCTAGTGGGAGCCACATTTCCCACCACTCATAACAATATTTTTTGGTTGAAATGACTTGATTATACCTGTACCTACACACTAAACAAACCTATTAGATAAAAAATCTGAAATTCAATGCTCTTCTAATGATTGATTTCATATTTTACTCAATGATGTGATCTTGATTCTTCTTTGTACACTTTTGATATGGTTGAATTGGATTGATAGTTCATAGGTTTAAATTATTCAATTATTGATAACATATGACGAAATGTTATGTCCCGGGCTCTAACAAAAATCATCAACAATCTGTAGGTACTCCTGAACCTAGGGCATGAAGGACTGAAGATAGGAGGTGTTGATGTTTAAAAATAAGACAACAACATTAAACATAATATCCCTACTCTATTTCTCCTGAAAAAGAAAGATAACATATAGTAATCTAACTTCCAAGGTAGTAGTTGGTTCTCAACCGTGTTGATATGGCTCAATGTTCAATGTAACTGTAATGTGCAAGGGGCCATTGCTGGTAATAAGGAACAAAACTCCATAAAATAAACTAACCTGTGTTTGGAGGGTTTAAATAAAGATAAAAAAGATAGATTAGAGCTTTAAAACAGAAGAACATGAATAAAACTACTTCATATCCAGACATGCATACCAATAATGAGCATTTCTTCATCCAACCACAACCATAGCATGAGACAATCCATAGAATGATCTATACCATTGTGTACATCCATAGTGCTAATTCAATAATCATAACCATTCACTAAACTCTACTTTATAATTTGAAACAGATCATCCACTCATCATCAAAATACATATCAAATAGTTATAACAACAATTTTCATCCACAAATAATTCAATGAGATAATCTTTAAATCTAGTTTCCTCTATTGATTTTCATCAAATAGAAAACACTTAGGCACAACAAAATCACTGGCATACAGATTGATTATGAATCATTAACCTTATCAGATAGGTCCAAACTTGATAACATGAAAACTTGTACAAAATTGTAAAAAAATGTATCTAAGTTCAACTAAACTTTAAAGTATCTTCTAATAATGATGAAATCCTAGGACTATTTACTGTTTACTATCATCAGGTGGCTAAAATTTTCTTCAATCAATCGACCTTTACAAAATAGGGCCAAAAAGTACATATAGACATATCATGCACAAGTTCCTCTCAATCAACAGCTTAGATCCACAAATTAAGGAACTGGAACTAAACAAAGGACTGGACTGCTAATCTTAAGTTACAAGGATGGAGTGCACTGTTGCACAAAATTTTGATGCCCAAAGAAGAAGGTGGAATTGAGGACAAGAACTGAAGTCAAGTTCATATCAAAGCCCTGCAAAAGAGGAGAGAAGAAGATGTTGTGCCAAGTGAAGAGATCCAACTCATTTTTGCGTTACATGCTCAAGGAGGTACTCATCATAATTAGATAACACTTGTTGAAGAGTATTTGAATCATGCCCATCCAACCAATCATCCTCAAATTTAAACCTTTTAAATTATGTTGAAACCAAATTTTGTACCTCCTTCACTTTGATCACTTCTCTTCTAGCAGCCTTTGCTTCTTCCCTGATGTCCATAAACCTATCCAATAACATATCCTCTCCATCATCTCCTTTTTGCATCACCTCTTCAAATGTACTCCTCCATTTCTCCCTCATCTTATCCAAAGAAGGACCCTCCTTGACCGAGGTATCTAGATTGACTCAAATAGCCACAATTTCCTCTAATTCATCAATCTGTTGATTCAAATCTTTACTCACCTCTTGAATCTCATGTTTATGCTCATGAACTGACTTAGATTTATATCCTATTATACTCACATTTTTCTCTACAAAATCTACATTATCATCCTCAAGAATTGACTGCTCAACCAGAGTTGACTTAGGTACCTTGCTAATGTCCTTAAGCTTTTTAATATATTCTTTATATTCTTCACCCTGCTTGTCTAGACCTTCATCATGATGGTTCAAATCCTCTGCCAGCTCAAGTGTTGTTTTATGAACCTTCAAACTATTAGTTAATACTTCATCAACCTCTTGATTAAGCTTATCAATCCATCTTTCTAGCATTCCCACCTTACTCTTCATATGCACCAAGTCATCAACTTCCTTCTTTATCAGTAAGATTGGTGATTTGAGAGTTGTAGCTTGTTGAGAAATTGGAGTTGAAACATCTTTTAAAAACTTATGCAATTGATCTAATTGAGCCTTAAGCTCATCCTTCTTTTGCTTGTCTTTGATCATCCTGGAATTGGTAGAGGAAGCTACTATATCAATCAAGTTCATTTGTTGGTTTCTTGTAGGTCTTCCCAAATTTACCATACCCAATTGACAATCAGTCATTTGCATATCCTCTCAGTTCTTATCCACCATTGGTATTGCACATTCAACAATGATTTCTCATGTGTTTGTAAGTTTGGTGGCCTTCCTTTTGGGTCTCTCCTTCTCAATTTCCTTCATCATTTCATCCCAATTAAGAGGCTAAGGTTGAACTATTTGTTTATTTTCCACGTCAAGCTTCAACCAGCGAGGAGCTGTAGGAGTAGTAGCTATTTGTGCTGAAGAAGAAGCAAAAATAGTAGAAGATAGAGGTTGCAATATTGTATTCTCAGGTTGAGAGTCAACCCCTTACACATTTTGCTGCTCTTTTTGTGCTACTTCTTGTGCAAGTTTCTTAGACTCTTCTTTGTCTTTTTGTTCTTGGACGATGATTTCGACCCCGCCGAATTGTTTTGATTTATTCGTTTAATCCCTTTAATAACCGGACGCTTTATGGAAAGTTTCAGGATCTCTGTGAAATTTCGGAAATGCCCGGGAGTTCTCTAGTTTTAATTTCCTTTAAGATCATGGATCCCGGAGAATCCAATGATCCTTTCTTTATCTTCCTCCCTTTGTTGTTGTTTAATTCACCGTATTTGCGCTTCCCATTCTTGTTGCTTGGTTGATACATCATATTGTGCCTTAGCAACATCTTCCTGTTGTTTGTCCAATGCCTCAGCTTGTGCCTTGGCATCCATTTCCCTTTTAGCATCCTCAAAGAGTTTCCATTGATCCTCTTCTGTTAACACATACTTTGTTCCTACATCATCTATTACATCATGAGAAGCCACTACATGAGTTTCTTTATTAGATGGGGTAGCCTCAGAATCTGTTGCAATATCATGTATTTCTATTTCAGGCTCCTTCTCATTCAACAACTCAGCTTCTTTGTGGAGGGTTCCCATGGGCATTCCCTCACTTGGTTGTTTTGTAACAAGGGGTTGAGTGGATGCTTCTCCTGCAACATATGTTTAAGCATCAGCTTCTGCAACGGTCTCCCCTTCTTGTACCTCTAGCAGGTCTTGGGAAACAACCTCCTCTTTTAAATTATAAGGCATAAACTCTAAGGGTTCCTTAGGAGCCATCCTCTCTTTGTCCTCTTATATCCTTAAGTGGTACCTACAACCTTCCTCTTTTTGGATGGCTAAGCTTCAAGCTGGTTAACCCTCAAACTAACCCATTGCACGCTTCTATCTAAGACTGATCTTGCAACTTGTTTTATATCAATAGACTCCTCAACATTCCAATCCATTGGATCAAGATCTTTGGTACCTATCTTATATGTATCATATTGGGCATTCAAAGTTACCCCATCATCAGACAATGTCTCTGGAATGTCCTCCTTGATCCCATACTCAACCATGAGTGGGATAGATAATCTTTCATAATTTATTCTCTTAAGATCATACTCGTCTTCTGATCCATCCAAAAGTCCTCCAATAGATTGAAATGTTTGTCAAAGAGACTAGGAAGCAAAGTTTGCATCTTGTGTCCGGGGTCATAATGCTTCCTAGAAGTGTATAAACCCAATTTCAAATAAATCAAGTCATCTCAAACAACCTTAGCTGCTACAATGTGTGGACAACTAAATTCTCCCAACTTCATGGGGAACTTATGACAACCAATCTTGTGTTTTGTACCAAATTTGAAATTAACAACCAAAGCTTGATAAATGAATTCCATTAACACAACTCTATTGTTGCAGCACCTAGGGAGAAAATGGGGATGACCATCAAAACCTCCCAATCTAAAGTAAGTAAATGTGGGGTATTGAATAAACCAGTGTCCCCATTCATTGATAAAGGCCATTGCCTCCCTACTGAATCTGTACCCAACATCTCCAGTGAGCCTATTAATGATAACATAAAGGAATGCATCATTAAATCTCCTATAATGTGACTCTGATGCTTACAAGGTGAGCTGATTATAGTGCTCCCACACCTTATTTTTTCCTTGGGATTCTCCCAATATGCCCACTATATTGAGTCTAGGAAAGATCCCCATCCTGGTAGTTGCAAAGATTACATAAGAGGTGATGAAGAAACTCTTGGTTTCTCTCATTGTATGCATCTGATTATGTATGCTCTCTGATACCACCATAGGCTAGTCAAATTGTTGTCTGGAATCCAAGATAGCTTGGATAAATGGGAACATCCATTCTTTAAATTGGGAAGCATCCCTTTTTCCAAATACCCTAGAGAGCAACATGATTATGTCCCCAATCTTTTTGCCGAAGTCTGCCCTTTTAGGCTAGTTAGGAAGCTTAGTTAGAGACTTATTCTCTACCCTCATCCAATGCTTGTTCATGTGAGATCTGTTGGTTTCTTTGTTGCCACTGTAAAGATTCAAAGCTTCTGCTTCATTTAGCTGCTTAGGATTTTGGGGAATAGGTGCACCAAACATAAATCTGATTATCTGGGCTATTAAATCAATGATAAAATTCCCTTGTGAATCCACACATTGCTTAGTAGCAGGATTGTAGGCCCCAGTTGCTGCTAGTATCAATTCTGGACATTGAACAGATAGTGGGAAGATAACAACATGTGCTAGTCCAGATTGGATGATCCTTTATGCCCTTGGTGTAACATCTTCATTAAAGGTTTCATCCACTAGTTCGTCATAGTTGAAAGGGCCTAAGTTGGTATTTGTAATATCCACCCACTCATAATCAATCTTGCTAGCAGTGAGAGTAGCTTCTCTATGTTTACACCTTAGAGTGTAGGGGAGCTACTCCACTTTAACCTTCTTTGGCTTGGTTCCCTACCTTGAAGTTTCTGCTCATTGGCTCTATGAAGCCTTGATTTTTAACTATTTTAATGATGCAAAAGAACTAAAATGCAACGCAAAACACAAGGAACACCTCAAAAGATTAGCCTAAGGAATTGTTAACACAAAGAAAAATAGATAAAATTGTGCAAGTGCTCATACTTTCTCCATGTTGATTAATCCCTTGGTTGGCCCTTGATGTTTAAGATCCTTGTGTGCTCCTTGGATGGCTATGAAAGATGAGCAATGTGTGATAGAATGCAATGCTAATGGCTAAAATGAATTAACTAAGTGAGAGGAAATGCTTGTGAATTAAGTGCTCAAAATGACGACATGTGGGTGTAAAAAAGACCAAGTGTTGTAAATGCCCATGAAGAGGGGGTATTTATAGGGAAATTTGAATTCTCTAGAGAATTCAATGGTTGAGATTAAGCCACCAAAGTCAAGATGTAGGGCTATGGTGAGTTGAGGACTCACAAGCCATCACATCTTAACATGTGGAATGTGAGATGACTTAGGATAAGATGATGTGGAAGTGAGGTGGAAGGGGGGTACATGATTTGGTGGAAGGACAAGTACCTTGTAAATACCTTGGGGATGAGAAGAATCTTGAGTGAATAAATGTGAATTAAAAATTTACATGCTTGGAAGAAACCCATGGACAAGACAAGGTTCCAAAAAGGGAAGCACTTGTCCACATGTGACTTGATGTGACAAGTCAAATATTCTAGAAGATGCATGGGAAAAGGAGATTCTAGGAGGAATAAAAATGAATTAAAAATTCACATGGGGAAGACAGGAGCCTTGGATGAATAAAAAGTAATTAAAAATTCCTTGGGGGATGGGGAGAGTTGACCAAGGTACTAATTAGGCTTAACTAATCAGTAATTAGAAGATAATTAGAGGGTAATGAGGATTAGAAGCCAACTTGCAAGAGTTGGAGGATGTGACACATCTTAATCAAGTATTAGGCACGTGCACATCCTTAATGATGAGATTAGAGGGTTGATTAAGATTAAGAAAAAGTGATGTGACATGTGAGGAATTAAATAAATGTCATATTTATTTAATTCATTTGATGAAAGGGGGATTGAAGAGATAAGGTATTTAATTATTAATTAAATACCTTAGGGATTTGGCATAATTAAGGGTATTAATTAAATAATAGTAATATTACTGAATTAATGCAAATAAAAGGATGTTTAGATGAAAGGGGATAAATTAATTGTCCAAATTTAGGTGTCTACATTTTGCCCCTCTTTGAGATGGTGTTACGAAGTAGCATCATTTCAAAGAATATTAGAACATAGAACCCAAAAGAAGATGGTAGATTGGAAAAGATGTCCCAGTCATTCAAAAGATGGGGGTGAAGATGAAGATTAGGGTTTGAAGATGCCCCCTCGAGAGGACATGTGGGTTCAAGAGAACACAGGTGTGCTCTCGAAATGGGTGAGATGATGCAAGGGGAGATGAAGAAGATGATGCAAAGAAGTGGAATGATAAGCGGTAGGAGATGGATGAAGCATAAATGGATTTAAGGTGATGTTGCCCTAGTCAAGCTATAAGCCAAAAGGGGTTGATGATGGATGGAGTGTTGTCAATGAGGGAATGAGAGATCCTGAAACAACATGAGGATAGGTCAGGATACATCCCAAGGAGTGGTATTGATGAGGGAAGGATACATCCCAAAACACCACTAAAGGATAGGGAAGGATACATCCCGAGGATGATGATGATGATTAAAGACATGATGATAAAAGATCAGATGGATATGGGAGGGAGATTGATGAAGGATGAATGCATGGGCGGGGAAGATGAAATGAAATCCTAATGCAATTTTCCATCTTCAAAGTATTGATTTTCTCTATAGCATAAGACACCAAGTGCCAGGGTATGTGGAACCAAGGCAGATTCATGTCTAATGCATGAAACAAACACAACAGAAAAGAAAGCTATCCCAACACCCCAAAGTCGCCATGACTTTGGTCGGGCCAGGTATTGGAATAACCATAAGCACACGAGGATTCCCTAGCATAACACAAGACCACAAGGATCTTGGTGGGTACTACGTGGGACAACCAAGAAGACACAAACAAACAAAAGATCAAGATATGCCCCTATGTGTACCAGTCAAAGCACACCTTGATATGATAGATGAAGGTGACCATGACAAGTGATGATAGGGGGATCAAATGATAAACAAAATCCAAAAGTATCAAAATATCACAATCAATTTCAAATGTCCTTTGCCATAGGATGAAGGGGGTGGATGGGATTGATGAGGCCTGTTAGGAAGGATGCGTCTTGTTTAGACCGATGATGGATACTAAACTAAAAGATCGATATGACACATGATATTCAAAACCAATTGGATCTCATGATACGAGTGGATCTCATTTGTTAAGAACCAGCTAGATAATGGCATAGCTTGACGACACGACACAAGGAAGACAAGACACGATATTGACACACCCTAAAGACCTAGGGGCTCGGGGGCTGATCAAAGATTAGCCTTTCCTACATGAAAGTGTAGAGCCCTCGTAGTTCGATAAAAGACTGACGACTGACCATGAATAAAAATGGGAAGAGGACGATGGAGACCTCAATGGTGGATGACAAATATTAGACAAACAAAAGCAAAAAGACCGATGATAGATGATAAAGGATCCCCAGGGGCGGATCAAGTGATCGACCTTGCCTACGTAAAAGCGCAGGGGCAACGTAGTTCGACAAGAGACCAAAGACAAACGATGGATAAAGGATGATGAGATGATCAGGATAAGTGGATAAAAAATATGAAACTGATACGATGAGACAGGATAAACCTTGTGGATAAGATAGGATTGAGGATGATGACACAAAGCTCAGGGATGGGATAGTTATCCAAATTAGCAAAAGATGAATTGGGAGAATGACATGATCGAGAGATGAATGATCAGAAGTGATAAGAGATTGGAAAGATGACGAAGGATAGGGAAGGATACATCTTGATTAAAGGGTTGTTGATGAGGGAAGGATACATCCTGAAACAACACCAAAGGATCAGGGAAGGATATATCCCAATGATGATGACGATGACGATGATTCGATCAAGGAATTGGTTTTCATGATGAAGGAGCCTATAGCCAGATACCAATGACAAGGGATTACAAGATGGGATGAGGATAGGGATGAATGGATAAGAAGAGAAAGATGGGTGGGATGGGGAGCTAAAAGGGATGCTTGATGGATGAAGAGAGAGATAAGGATGAGGAGATGAAAGGGAAGATAAGGATTGGGTGATGAAAGGGATTGGATGAATAGGAAGATAAGGATGGGGAGATGAAATGGAAGTTTTGGATAGATAGGAAGATAAGGATGGGGAGACGAAAGGGATTATTGGGATGGATAGGAAGATAAGGATGGGGAGATGAAAGGGATTGTTTGAATAGGAAGATAAGGATGGGGAGATGGAGGGGATTGTTTGAATGGATAGGAAGAGAATGATGGGTAGATGGAAGAGATTGTTATGATGGATGATGTCTCCAAGGACTATGTCACAAAGGGAGATAAGTGACCCCACTCTAAATATGTCGTGTGTCATGAGGCAGGAGGGATGCAAGATGAGTGGAGAAAGAAGGTAGAGGATGTGGATAAGGATTAGGATAGAGCATGGATGAAGGGAATGTATACCTAGAGGTGTCCAAAGCATGCATAGAGAGGTGCCCCTGTTTTGATCAAGATCGCAGGAAGGATGTAGGGATTGGAGATAAATGGGATATGATGGTAGGATGCAGAAGATAGGTGGGATGGAGGGGATGAATGAGGAGGATGTATAGTAGGAAGCATAGCGGATGGAGGGAATGCATATTAGGAAGCTGCCCCCAAGTGTGGAAAAGGACGGACGGGGATTTACGCATGACACCTATTTGCAAGGTTTTCATCATGGTACTTATCCAAGGTGCTTGTTTGCCAAGTTTTTACCATTGGACAAATTATTTCTCTTTACTTTTTCTTTTCTTTTTGGACTTTTTTGACTTTTTTGGATTTTTTGACTTTTGTGATAGTATAGGAAGATGGATAAGGATAGGGATACGAATAAGTGGATACGCGAGAAGGATATGGATGAAGGACTCAAGCATCAAGTTCCATACAAGGTATTAAGAGCCCATGTGTGAGGCAACTATTTGAGGTTGGTACAACCCTATTACGATAAATGGATTATGCAAGAGAATGGATTAAAGGGATTGGGTGGGGGAGATATGGGGGATAATGGATGGGATGCTGGAAAGTGTATGGATGGAATGATGGGATAGGTGTGTGATGGGGCGATGAGTTCAAGACCAACAATGACATATAGGGTGGTGGATGTGAAATAATAGGAGGATTAATGTATGGAGAATGTGGGGATAATGAAGGTGATGGGATAGTGAATTTTGGGACATAAGGACCCAAAATAGATTGAGGAGATGACGGGAGTGTATGATTAGCTTTTGGATTAGCAACTTTGGATGTTGTTACAAATTTTTCATTTGAAGGTATTGCATCTTTTTTCTTTGGGATCCACATGGTTTTGATCTTTTCTTTGGTGGGACTTTGTGGCCGATGGATATGATTCTGCTTTTGGATTTGATCTTGGATTGGATTTGGATTTTGGATTTGATTTTTCTTTTTGTCAACATGTCTTTTAGAGGGGACATGAGGAGCTTTTGATTCATGTGGATGTTTAGATTTATGCATTTTTACTTTAACATCCAAAGTGCTTTTAATAGCAATGATATGGGTGCGAGGAGATGGATGGTGTGGAGTGATGGAGGTAGGATTATGGGAATTATGTGTAGAGGGAGGATATGCGGGTACATGCCTTTGTTGATCCTGATTAGGGGACATGAGAGTGGGATGTTTATGATGGGCGACATGGATTGGTGGTGGATGGATGAAAGGATGAATAGGACGAGATGCAGGAGGTGATTTTGGGATATAAGGGCCCAAAATAGACATAGTGGGTGGAGGGACATAAGGACCCAAGATGGATGGAGTAGATGAAGGATGGGAGATGGTGGATGGAGGGATGTAAGGACTCGATGGAGCAAATGAAGGAGGAATATGGATGGTTGTTTTGAGGTGATATGATGGAGGAGGAGGGATGGCAGCATATGATTTGGTGGAGCGATGGGAAGAGCCTATATTTCTTTTGGAAGAAGGGGCTCGTTGAGGATGTGTAGAGGTTGTACCAACATCGTTAGATTGTGAGTCTTGGGAACTAGGTCCAAGACCTTGCATACAAAGTTATTCTTTGACCTGGATGGGCTCTAAAATACCTTTCTCATGAAGGCCTAAACCTTTTCCTTTGTAGTTCATGTTCTTGAGCATTCAATCCATGACAAGATTTTTGTTATTCTGGAAGAATGATGTGAGTCCATTATTAGGAGGAGGATGATGGGTGTTATATATGCTTTGTTTTTCTTCAACAAGGAGACCACCATGGAAGAATGTGATAGTACCAAGGGGATATAAAAGTGGTGTGGGGATAGTAGGTTTAGGTGACGATGGAGGATCATGAGATGGAGGTGATGGGGTAGCAACATCTTGATCAGGAGGAGTGAGTGGTGAGGGATCAAGAGAGGGATTAGATGACATGATAGGATTTGGATCTATGGTAGTGGGTGATAAGGGCTCATGCAATAGAGATGGAGATAAGGGCTCATGAGATGAAATGGTGGGATCAAGGAGATCATGGGATGGAATGTATGGGGGACTATGATCTAGAGGTGGACTAGATGGGACAGTAGGATCTAGATCTGGAGAAGAGGGTATGCTAGCATGCTTTGGATCAAGCTCTTGGCATGATTCTTCTTATCCAGGTGGCATGGTAATGGAGGCCTGTTGGATGGGTTCTTCAAGTGCATGAGATAAAAGGGTGGAGGATTCATGAAGTTCATGAGGGAGGATTTCGATGATATTAGGAGTGGGAGGAGTGGATTGGATTTGTGGATCTGTGATGGGTTGGGAGGATCCAGGTGTAGGAGTGGATTGGATTTGGTTATTTTCAATGGGATTGGCTAATCTTGGAGTAGGAGATGGGGGCTCAATGGGTTCAGAGGATGTGATGGTTTTGATAGTCTGAGTGGTGCTAGGGGTGATAGCATCATTGATAGGTGTTGGTTGGAGAGGGGTCTCATCAGTAGTGACCATGGATGACAGATTGGGATGGCATGGTTCCAAGTTGGCAATGGCTTCATTGTCATGAGTCCTTGGAGAACTTTTGGAGTGAGAAACTTGCATACTCTAGGTTTAGATGGTGAGGTAGGAGTGGATGAAGGATTGGGGATTGGTGGAGGATTGGGATTAGATGGGGGAATGGGATTGGATGTAGGACGGGGAGTAGATGGAAGATTAGGATTGGGTGGAGGGTTAAGGTAGGGATATAGGGATGGTGTGTTTTGATAGAAGGACATGGATTGTAGATTGGTGTTGGAGGATGTAGATGAGGAATTAAGATAGGGACATTGGGATGGTGGATTAGGATAAGAGGATATGGATGGTGTGGACATTAGGTAAGGATAAGAAAATGTGGATGTTGGATTAGGATAAGAAAATGTGGATGTTGGATTAGGATAAGGAGTGAATGTAGGATTAGGATGGGTAGACTGATAAGGAGGATTAGGATAGGTAGATTGGTATGGAAGATTAGGATAGCGAGCATATGTGGATGAAGGATTGGGGTATGGAAGTGTGGATGGGGGATTATAATAGGGATGTTGGGATACTAGATTGGGATAAGAAAACATGGATGTTGGATAAGAAGATGATGTAGAGGGAGGATATGATGGAGATGCGGGTGACGAAGATAATGGATGTCCCTTGTCAAAGGTAGCATAAGGAGCATTATTAGGTGCGGATGTAATGAGATAGCTCGGAGAGGGGATTGGATTTTGGAAAGCAGTTGAGAAAAACTTACTAGCAATGATAGTATCAAGGGGATCCATGTCATATACCTCTTGATCGACAAGGCTTTCGTTATCGTCATCAATGTAATTAGGGCTTCCCTTGATTACTATTTTTGGTTGAATTAGTGAAGGATTCATGATGTTGGATTAGACTGATGTGGATTAGAAAGATGGAAACAAGTGATGAAAGGAAAAAAGAATGGATTAGAGGAAGATTGAAGGAGGGAACTTGGATGCAGACAGATTAAAGCTCAGATTAGGATTTAGGTTAAGCTCAGATCAAGATTGGAGTACAACTCATATCAAGATTGGATTGAAGCTCAGATTAGGATGATTGGATGATGTGATGGGATTGATTTTGATTATTAAAGGATGCCTACAACACCGAATCTACTTCGAGGTGGAAACAAATTGATAGGGTCGAAGGTGATTGGATAGGGATGTGATTGGATTGGATAAGATTAATCGATGATTGATAAGATTGAATGATGGATCAGATAGGATGACAAGAGGGATTGGAAAACCCCATTCAGAGATTACCCTAGGTGACGTAGGATACCGATTGATTGGATTAAAGGATAAATGAATGATTGTGGCACCGAATCCACCTTGAGATTGAAAGTGAATTGATAGGGCCGACAGTGATGATTAGCTTAGGACAGATGACAATCTTAAGTAGATGTTGATGATGATGATCAAATTCAAACAACTAGGTCAATTCAGATAATAACTTCTAAAACAATGTTCAAGGGATGTGGATGGGGAAAATGATTGATTGGATTGGGTAGGCAGAAGATAGGAGCGGGTAGACGGATGATACAAGCGGGTAGACAGATGATAGGAGTGAGTAGATGGATGATTGGATTAGGGAAACAAATGATCAGATTGGGGAAATAGATGATTGGATTGGGGGAACGAATGATAGGGGTGGATGAAAAAGTACTCAGATCTGGAAAATGATCGCTCAAAAGGGGAGATAGACTCTTAGGACAAGGAGATAAAAGCTCAAAATGAATGATTGAGAGGGGTGAACAACTACTCGAAATGAGTAAACGACTACTAAGAATGGATGAATGACTCTTAGAATGGAGAGACGAAGGCTCAGAATGGGTTAACATTAACTAGGAATGAGTGAATGAGTGCTCAAAATGGAGGAACGACTCTCGGAACGGAGAGACCAAGGCTCAAAACAGGTGAATGTTTACTCAAAATGAGTGAACGGGTCAATGGGATGGGTGAACGTTTACTCGAAACATGTGAACGGATGAACAGGATGGGTGAACGTTTACTCAGAATGAGTGAATGGGTGAATGGGATGGGTGAACAACTCTTGGAATAGAGAGAATAGGTGAACGGGATGGATGAACGACTCTCAAAACAGAGAGAATGGGTGAACAGGATGGATGAATGGCTCTCGAAACAGAGAGTGGATTGATTGAACAGAAGACAAGATTGGTTATGCAAGAATAAAACTCACTCAAATTGATGGGGGACTCACTCAAAAAGGTTGTAATCAGTGAAAACGGTTGAGAACAACCGAAAATGATGGAGAACAACTGATGAAACGACCAAAATGACAAGCAAAAATGCCCATTTTAGGGTCTTGTCTAGGGGCAGGTTTGCCCCGCTACAATAAACTAGAGGGAAATTCCACCCCTCTATGGGTAGGTCCACCTATCCTAAGGGGAACAAGCAAGAACGATCAAAAACGACAAAGAACGATGGATAGAATGACCAAAATGACAAGCAAAAACACCCACTTTAGGGTTGGAATGGATGAATGGACTAATTGAATGGAAGGAAAAATTGGCTATGCAAGAAGCAAATTCACCCAAATTGATGGGGGACTTCACTCAAAAGGGTGGTAATAGGCGAAAACAGCTGAGAACGGTCGAAAATGACAAAGAATGACTGACAAAACGACCAAAACGGCAAACAAAAACACCCATTTTAGGGTCTTGTTTAGGGGAAAGTCTGCCCCACTGTAGTACACTGGAGGGCAAGTTTTCCCCCTATATGGGAAAACTTGTGAAAATTTGTTGTTTCTAAGTCCCGAAGAGGAGAATGATTCTCAAAATGGATGAACGAAGGTTCAAAACAAATGAACGATGCTTGGAACGAGGAGAGCGATAACTCAGAGTGGAAGAACGGTTATCAGAATGGGTGGATGGGGGCTCAGAATGGATGAAAAGATACTTGGAACTGTTAAACGAAGGTTCGGAATGACCAAATGAAGGTTCAAAATGACTAAACGAAGGTTCGAAATGACTAAATGAAGGTTCATAATGGCTAAACGAAGGTTCATAATGGTCAAACAGAGGTTTGGAATGGCTAAACGAAGGTTTGGAATGGCTAAATGGAGGTTTAGAATGATTAAATAGAGGTTTGGAATGACAAAATGGAGGTTTGGAATGATTAAATGGAGGTTTAGAATGACTAAACAGAGGTTTGGAATGATTAAACGGAGGTTTGGAGGCTTGAAAGAACGAAACGGGGGTTTAGAATGATTAAACAAAGTTTTTTAATGATTAAACAGAGGTTTGGAGGCTAAATGAAGCTAAACGGGGTGAATTTGACTATTCAAGAGGGCAAATTCACCCCACTGCAGTAAACAAGAGGGAAATTTCACTCCACTGCAGCAACACAGGAGGGAAAATTCACCCCACTGCAGTAAACAAAAGGGAAAATTTGCCCCACTACAGTAAATAGAAGAGAAAATTCGTCCCACTGCAATGAACAGGGACTTGGTTTAGATGTAAATGACTATGGTAAGGACTTAAAATGACAACAATAAGGCCAATTTGTCAAAAAGTTTACTGGTTTCTTACAAGAAACTACTTTCAAACAAGCACAATCTTGCGATTAGTGTTAAGGGTATGGCCAATAAATGTCTTAATCTAGGATGCACAAGGTGTCTAGGGAGTCCTTGATGTATTCTTGGTACGTGAGGCACAACCGTGAACACTATCCCATCACAAGCGTGAGTCGAGAACCCAGCGAGATACTGAAGGGCTCAGACCAACTCTTCACGTCTATCAAGTATCACCCTAGCTTCGACGCTTCACCAATTACGACGCGACTGGATTGAGGTACAACTTTCGCTCTCCCCCCTTTATATACCCTGCCGATACGCGTGGTTGGAATCGTCCCTTGGGGTGATGAAATCCCCAAGCAGATCCCACTAGAAAGAAGACACTAATCATTTCCAACTACTCCCTAGGCTCACACGAAGTGCAAGGGGAAAGTGAAAACAAACTAATGCCCCCTTTGAGTAACACAAAAAGACAAACGCAACAAAAAATGGATATTACCTCCCCTAATTAAACTATGTTCCTAGATTAACGAAAAACAATGATAGCTTTGGAAATCTATGCAAACAGAAGGCCCTGCAAGCAAACGTTAGTTGTTTTATCCTTCTTTCTTCGCCAATTACACAAGAATATGTTGTAAAATGTTAGTAAAAACATTAATATCCTTGCAGAAAACAATGTTAGGGGGTTAGAATATGAAAACGACAAAAAAATGGAGCAAAAACGAAGCTAAAACGACCGTTTTACCTCTCAAAATGTGTTGTTTTGGGGCATATCTGCCCCACTATAGTAAACAAGGGGGAAAATCTGCCCCATTGCAATAAATAGGAGGGAAAATATTAGAAAAAACATAAATATCTTTGCAAAAAATAATGTTAGGAGGTTAGAATCTAAAAATGACAAAAAAAAGAGAAAAACGAAGCTAAAACGTTTGTTTTACCTCTCAAAATGTGTTGTTTTGGGGCGTATCCGCCCCACTACAGTAAACAGGGGGGAAATCTGCCTTACTGCAGTAAATAGGAGGGGAAATATTAGCAAAAACATAAATATCCTTGCAAAGAACAATGTTAGGAGATTAGAATCCGAAAACGGCAAAAAACTAGAGCAAAAACAAAGCTAAAATGGTCGTTTAACCTCTCAAAATGTGTTGTTTTGGGGTGTATCTGCCCCATTGCAGTAAATAGGGGGGAAAATCCACCCCACTGCAGTAAATAGGAGGGAAAATGTTAGCAAAAACACAAATATCCTTGCAAAAAACAATGTTAGGAGGTTAGAATTCGAAAACGGCAAAAAACTGGAGCAAAAACAAAGCTAAAACGACTGTTTTACCTCTCAAAATGCACTGTTTTGGGGCGTAGCTACCCCACTGTAGTAAACAAAGGGGAAAATCTATCCCATTGCAGTAAATAGGAGGGAAAATGTTAGCAAAAACACAAATATCCTTGCAAAAAATAATGTTAGGAGGTTAGAATATGAAAACGACAAAAAATTGGAGCAAAAACGAAGCTAAAACGGTCGTTTTACCTCTCAAAATGTGTTGTTTTGGGGTGTATTCACCCCACTGCAGTAAACAGGGGGGGACATACACCCCATTGTAGTAAATAGGAGGGAAAATGTTAGCAAAAACACAAATATCCTTGCAAAAAACAATGTTAGGAGGTTAGCATTTGAAAACGACAAAAAAATGGAGCAAAAACGAAGCTAAAACGACCGTTTTACCTCTCAAAATGTGTTGTTTTGGGGCGTATCCACCCCATTACAGTAAACAGGGGGAAAATCCATCCCACTGCAGTAAATAGGAGAGAATGTTAGCAAAAACATAAATATCTTTGCAAAAAACAATGTTAGGAGGTTAGAATCCGAAAACGACAAAAAATTGGAGCAAAAATGATCATTTTACCTCTCAAAATGTGTTGTTTTGGGGCGTATCCGCCCCACTACAGTAAATAGGAGGGAAAATGTTAGCAAAAACACAAATATTCTTGCAAAAAATAATGTTAGGACATTAGAATCTGAAAACGGCAAAAAATTGGAGGAAAAATGAAGCTAAAACGGTCGTTTTACCTCTCAAAATGTGCTGTTTTGGGGCGTATCCGCCCGACTACAGTAAACAAGAGGGTAAATCCACCCCTCTGCGACAATCGATGAGAGAACAAAGTTAGAATAAGGGTTTGTCCACCCCTTTGCAGTCAAATATTAGAAACAATATTCAAATTGGGGCGTAGTCACCCTTCTGCAGTAAAATGTTAGAAAATAGAGTTCAATTTGGGGCGTGCCAGAAATGTGAAGCCTTGAGTTTTAAATATTTTAATGATGCAAAAGAACTAAAATGCAACGTAAAACACAAGGAACGCCTCAAAAGATTAGCCTAAGGAACTGTTAACATAAAAAAAAAAGATGAAATTGTGCAAGTGCTTATACCTTCTCCATATTGATGAATCCCTTGGTTGGCACTTGATGTTTAAGATCCTTGTGTGCTCCTTGGATGGCTATGAAAGATGAGCAATGCATGATAGAATGCAATGCTAATGGCTAGAATGACTTAAATAAGTGAGAGGAAATGCTTGTGAATTAAGTGCTCAAAATGACGACATGTGGGTGTAAAAAAGACTAAGTGTTGTAAATGCCCATGAAGAGGGGGTATTTATAGGGAAATTTGAATTCTCTAGAGAATTCAATGGTTGAGATTAAGCCACCAAGGTCAAGATGTAGGGCTATGGTGAGTTGAAGACTCACAAGCCCTCACATTTTGACACGTGGAATGTGAGATGACTTAGGATAAGATGATGTGGAAGTGAGGTGGAAGGGGGGTACATGATTTAGAGGAAGGACAAGTACCTTGTAAGTACCTTGGGGGATGAGAAGAATCTTGAGTGAATAAATGTGAATTAAAAATTCACATGCTTGGAAGAATCCCATGGACAAGACAAGGTTCCAAAAAGGGAAGCACTTGTCCACATGTGACTTGATGTGGCAAGTCAAATATTCTAGAAGATGCATGGGAAAAGGAGATTCTAGGAGGAATAAAAGTGAATTAAAAATTCACATGTGAAGAGAGGAGCCTTGGATGAATAAAAAGTAATTAAAACTTCCTTGGGGATGGGGAGAGTTGACCAAGGTACTAATTAGGCTTAACTAATCAGTAATTAGAAGATAATTAGAGGGTAATGAGGATTAGAAGCCAATTTGCAAGAGTTGAAGGATGTGACACATCCTAATCATGGATTAGGCTTGTGCACATCCATAATGATGAGATTAGAGGGTTGATTAAGATTAAGAAAAAATGATGTGACATGTGAGGAATTAAATAAATGTCATATTTATTTAATTCATTTGATGAAAGGGGAATTGAAGAGATAAGGTATTTAATTATTAATTAAATACCTTAGGGATTTGGCAAAATTAAGGGTATTAATTAAATAATAGTAATATTACTTAATTAATGCAAATAAAAGGATGTTTAGACAAAAGCGGATAAATTTGGATAAATTAATTATCCAAATTTAGCTGTCTACATGCTCCTTTGAGAAGCCTCTTCTGATGCTCTAGACATTTTTCAATTTCTACAATAAACTCCTGTATTAGATGAACAAAAGTATAAAATCAATTCACCATGTAATACCATCCCCTATTTCCTTAGGATAACTTTCATACTTAACCAAACCTCACTTTTATTGGAAGTGGAATCATAGAAATATCAGGACATGAAATAGTTTTCAACACATGGTGGGATCAAAACCAGGACCAAAACAGAAACCAAACCATAAACTAATCGCTAGTTTCAAGTTCAACCTCCACTCCGACTCTAATTCCGCTTTAAGAACAAGTGCGTTGACGTAAAATTAAAACTGACCGGAAGCATAACCATTTTAGGAATGAATCCTGATACTAAACATCCTTGGGACAAGTTTGGTCCCGAGCCCACTTTCGCTAGTTTACCATAAAAACAGAGCACCTCATTAAAGACATGGTCACATGATTTACAAGGAAATCCAAAATAGAAGGACTTAACCCCCACACCTCAACCATACAAAAACCAATTTAAACCTAGAGGAAACTATTTTGTAAAGGTTATTAAGCAAACCCTAGTTTGCACGATACACCGACTAAGAAATTTAGGGCATCACAAACCCATCACAGAAAACATAGAATCGACACAAAATCAAGATCAAAAGGGTTCTCAAATGGATTTTAAACACTTAAAGTACAAAAAACCCTATTACACGGAAGCCATAATTAGAAACTAGGGCATGACAAAACCCACATGCCGTGAAAGTGACAACAAAAAGAAAGTGACAAATGGAGCAAGGAGAACAGAATGTAAAACCAAGAAGGACAAAAACAAGCAAAAAGAAAATAAGAAAGAAAAGTGAAGATTTCAAAGAAGAAGATTCTACGAACGCGCGAGAAAACAAAATGCAAAATGCGAAGACGAAATGACAAAATAGAACGGGAAAAGAAAGGAGAAGAGACCCTACCTTAAAACGTTCACAAGGAAAGCTCGAAATTAGATAGAGATTCACTTCGTAACACCTCTGCAATCAAATCGCTTCTCTCACAGTTCACCCGGCTTTGGTTCGCTAAAACAGTTTAGATAATAAAGATAATGAGCCAGTTAATCTTAATTATGATTTTAAAAATGATTTCGCACATGTGAAGGACCTGCAATTAATGCAATAAAGATGGTAGGTCGGGTGGAGCAAACTACACAAACAAATAGTTAATTCCCATGGACACCAAAGGTAGATCGGACATGGACCCTGATCTGGAATGAAACAAGAGAGCTTTGATAAGTTCGTCATCTAATTCCAAACCTGGTTCTAGTTGCACAAAAAAAAAAACTGACAACAGAAGGAAACAGGGACAGGGTTGGGTCCAAAACTAAAACTAGAACCTTTGAATTAGCACGTTTAGTTCCAACCCCGATTTCGCTCCCGACAAAACAAGAACAAAATCCTAGACAAAAACAACAAACGACGGGAAGCGGGGCTAGAACAAAACCGGACCCAGCCCAAACATGAACAAAAACAAACAACAAAGCAAATGAGCAGGGTCGGAATCGGGACAAAAACAAGAATCAAAACTTTGAAAAAAGTTCCAAATTCACTTCCAACTCTGGTTCTACGTTCACTCGGGCTTAAACAAAACACAAGAAAAATGACAAACGAATAGAGGGAAGAACAATCCCAAGAGCCCAAAACACATTGACAAACAATGAAAAGAACAAGGAAAAAAGGTGAAACCGGAGGCAGAACAAAAACTGAACTAGGAACCTTGGAAAAATTCAGAATCTAGTTTCGCCTCTGGCTCCCCTTCCGATAGAGCAAAAGAAAGAAAGACTTAGGAGCAAAACAAACAACTCCTAAGACCCAAACAAAAACCGAAGACAAAGACGAATGCAAAAGGGGGACCCATTTTATTCCAAAAATAAAATGGGGTGGTTATACAAGGCATAACAAATGGCGACTCAGCTAGGAAAATGGTTTACCCATTTTCAAGATACTGAAGAATTCAGTCACCCAAAAACTTTTGATTTATGAAACATGTTAAGTTAAGTATGATCAGTATATTTAAGTAAAGTTGAGTTGGAATCTCAAATGTAAATCAACATAAACTACTTTTGAATATGAGTGTGTGCATTTATAGTGCATCTTTCTTCATAAGAACTTTCTTCACCCCTGAACAACTATATCTAAGATCCAAGCTATGTAGGTTGAGTCCTTCAACTGTCATGCATTGAAATCCTAGGCATTGCTCCACTGCCAGTTAGGCATCCATAGCCCCGATGAAGATACCTCTATTTCTCTCAAAGCATTGCTCTATTGCCAGTCAGGCGTCCATAGCCTCAATAGAGATACTTTAATCACCCATTTGGTATTGAATTTTCCTTTATTTCAGTAGTTTTTTTTTCTCTTTCTTTTACAAGCTTCACTTGCAGAAAATATTTTAACAAATTTCTCAATACTTAGACATTACTAGTCTAAAATATGGGTTGAGAACTATAGTGGACCCTATGATAGTTTTGGGAATTAGATTTTTCACTGGAATCAAAGATATAATCACCCTGAGATGAATAGGTACTTTATGATAAGATGTTTTATCTATTTTGTGACAGATTTCAATCATAGTTCATGAGGTTATCTACAGTATACCTTACTCTTAATAACCTTCAAACCAATGCTAAAATGACCATAAGACATAAGTTTAGAATGAAATCCCTCGACAAATATGCCTGAAAAATGCCTAAATCAATTTCTCTCCTAGCGCCTACAACATAATTTGAATAACAACCCCTATATTTCAAAAATGGAAAGAAAAGAGGGTCCCCAAAGAAGAAGACAAAAACAAAGAAAACAAGACAACAAAAAGAAACAAGGAGAAAAAAAGAAAAAACAAGCAAACAACCAACAAAAATAACAAATAGATAAATACATATGATACATATATACAATTAATTCATAAATCAAACCCTTATGGGCCAAAGTAATGCTTGAGAAACTGTCCATTGATAGGAAATGGAACAAGTTCTCCCGTTAAGGTGGTCAGGCGTAAAGCGTTCTCACCCAAGATCTCAGCTATTTGATACAAACCCAACTAGAGTCTATCAAACTTCTGGTGGTCACCCTTTTTCTCTTTAGCCTTATCCCACAACAACACGAGATCTGATATCCTGAATGCCTTGATCTTAGCTCTTTTGTCAAACCAATGTTTGACAACAACCTGATGTTTGAAGAACTACTGTAAAGTAGCATCTCTTCGTTCTTCCATGTTTAAAAGATTATTTAGTCTTACCTCAATCCGATCATCCTTTGAATAAAACTTCTGCATAAACTTGAGAACATGTATCTGCAAATGTATGGGGAAAACCAGCTCTTGGCCATAGAATAATTTAAATGGGGAATTTCCTAGAGCAACTTTAGTATGGGTTCGATCTGCCCATAAGGAAAATCTAATTTGGGTAGCCCAGTCTCTAGGATTGTTCACTAACAATTTCTTTATTACTTCCAATAGGTTCTTATTGGTAGACTTTGCTACACCATTTCTGATAGGGCAAGGTTGGTTTGAGACAGTCACAATCTCAATGCTCTGGGTCTCCAATTTGGTAACCCTTGGTGTTTCTCTCCACCACTCAACCTATAGGTCCTAAAATTTATTAGGCACCCCTGGTCCTCCCTGCCAACCCTGCTATCAAGTTTCAAATCAATCACAATGCCTTAACCAAGCATTTCTTGGTGCTTTACCTCTCATGCAATTCCTAGCCCTTAATGCTCTTAAAGACTAGCTCAACTCCAAATACTCCCAAACCTCATTTTTCAGGGGTGTGTTCAGGATCCCATGGATTCAAAACCATCAAGGAAGGTTCCTTGTTTAACCTCCATGCTTGGTTTTCCCATCGCTATCACAAAATCCCTGTTTTAGGGTTTGGGCAGGGCTACAAGCCTTGAGCCCTTTTTAGGCCTCCTTGCATAAGAAAACTAATTAGCACTCCTCTCCTTCAACTGGTAAGGACAAACCCCCTTCAGACACCCTGGCTCAAATTCCAAACACTAAAGGATTTTTAAGGTTTGGGCCCCTCTTTGGCCGTACATAGGCAGTACACAGATTTTACAAGAAACTAGGGTTTCTAAGACCTTTTCTTGGACTGTTTCTGCTTTTTCCAGTCCCAAATGCACTGATAAAGTCTCTATCTTCTTTCCCACTCCTTCTCAAGTCTTCCTGCATTCACCATACATCTTCACTTGTTAAAAAGTGGACACCCCTGCCACGCAAGAATTGGTCTTTTGCTATCTTTTCCCAACTGGGCATCACAAGCTCGCCTAGGAAAAGTCTTTCTGCATGTTGACCAAGCTTCTACTGACTCCTACCCCTAAAATATTTACACTAATGGAGTTTTTCCACCTTCCCAATGTCTCCATACTTCTTGGTATGGTGGGAGTGCGGGCTAAATCTCCATTTTCAACACATTTACCAATCAAAACAACAACAACAAAACACACAGAAATTTACAATCATATGAAAGCGATGAAATTACTAGCTACTTAACCAAAAAAATGCCTCCAAGAGCTTCACTACATGCTATTCAATGTAACAAAATGCCTTCTCTAATTCATTTGGCAGCAATCACGCGGCCAAGAACAGGAAAACAAAATTTTGCACACAGAAATCACTGTATTTTTATTCTTTTCATCAAAAACTTCAATACTCCAAAGCATCCAAACTCTTGAAAAGGTTGAGAGCTTCCTTTACAATACTTGGAAAATAGTTAGGTTTTCTTCTCCAAGCCTAAGAACAGCCAAAAACATACTGTTGGAAAACACAGTGTGTTTTTCAACTTTTGTCTATTGAAGGAAAATAACCCAAACTTAAGCTTCCAAACTTATTCAACTTTTACATAAGAACCAAAAGGTCCTCAACCACAATCTAGATGGTATTTAAGACCTTACCAAAACAACAAAAAGGATTTTAAAACAAAAACCTTCAAAATAAGCTTGCACTTAGGCACTTTGGCAGGTGCTCCTGCACCAATTTCCCTGTGGGTAATAATTGGATGAATATTTCAAAAGATTTTATGTTTATACGCCCATTGTATAAATTCAACAGATGAGAAAGCAAAACCATTATCACACATTGGGGCAAAGGGTACTCCAAACTTGGTAATAATATTGTCATTAAGAAATTTGATAACCACCTCTATGGTGTTGTTTTTACATGGCTTAGCATCAGTCTAGTGCGTGCAGTAGTTCATAGCTGTTAAGATGAAATTATGCCCTATAGAAGAGTTTGGATTAATTACCCCTACAAAATCCAGTGCCCATTGGGCGAATGGTCTTACCTCATAAACTGGTTGTAACAACATTGTTGGATTACGTTCCTTTGGTGCATAGGTCTGGCAAATATGATATGTCCTGACATGTTGATGTGCATCCCTAAATACGTTAGGCCAATAGTACCCTAACCTAAGAATTTGATGAGCCAAGGAATCTGCAGATCCATGCCCTGTGCCATGCCTACCATGAAATTCAACAATAGCATGCTTAGCTTCTTTTTGATCTAAACATCTCAGGTAAACTCCTTCATAATTTCTTTAGTATAAGGCACCTCCTTTGAGCATGAAATGAGCACACTCTTCATCCTAATTGCTCTCCTTTGAGTCCCATTTCATCCCCTCCGGGCATCTGTTGTTGAGGAGGAAGAAAATCAAATCTGTGTACCATGGATCCCTAGTGAATGAGTGCACTATATACTACTGACAGGTGATACTCCTGTCAACATCTGCCATAGCCTTTGACAAACCTTGTTCTCAAACAAGTTTCATTAGATGGATCTCTAGAACAAATTCTTTCAAAAGAGCCATCCATTTTCCTCTTCTCTCTCCTAACTCACTTTGCATAAGGAGAGACTTGATAGCTGGATTAGGAACTATGGCAACAACCTGGCTCCTGAGAATGTAATGTCTAAATTTCTTTACTGCTCAGACCAATGCAAAGGCCTGCTTCTCAAGAGGTGGGTACTTGACCTCTGCATTTTTGAATGGGGAGCTCATGAAAGAAATTGGCCTTTCATCTCCCTCTCCTCTTCCTTGAGTTAAAACAACTGCACATGAATGGTCATATGCAAAGGAATAAATATAAAAGGGATTTAAATAATCTAGACTGGTCAAGACCAGTCCTCAGATATTGATTGTTTAATTTACGAGAAAGCAGATTTAGCCTCGTTGCTCCATTCTATTTTTGTATCTTTCCTCATCATCTCATTAAGTAGTTTCACAATTTCTGCAAATCGTGTTATAAACTTTTTTACAAAATTAATCCTTCCAAAGAAGGATCTCATCTCCTTTTTACTTCTCGACATTGTCAATTTCAAGATGGCTTCAACTCTATCAGGGTCTATGGATATTCCCCTTGCTGATATCACATGGCCTAAAAGTTTCCTTTTAGAAACTCCAAACACACATTTCTTGGGATTTAGGGATACTCCATAGCTTTTACACCTTTTAAGGACTTTTTCTAAATCAACAACATGATCCTTTTTGTTTTTAGAGAAAATAGTTAAGCCATCTACATAGATAATGATACACTTACCTATTAGATCCTTGAATGCTACATCCATTGCATGTTGGAATGTAGCCCCAAAATTGATAATTCCAAATGGCATTATGTGATAGGAAAATGTCCCCCACTTAGTAGTGAAGGCAGTCTTCATTCTATCCTCATGGCTGACAAGTACTTGATTATACCTAGAATAGCCATCCAAGAATGACATCATCTGAGATTCGTTGACACTTTGTAATACCTCATCAAGAGAAGGAAGTGGATAGTTTTCCTTCTCAAAGGCTTTGTTTAGGTTCCTGAAGTCAACGCACAATCTTATCTCCCCACTTTTCTTGCGTACTGGAACTAAATTAGCAACCTAAGTGGAGTGTCGTATTGGGAAGATGATTCTTGCTGACAAAAGTTTTTGCACTTCCTTATCAATTAATGGATCGATCAAAGCATTCACCAGGTGCTACTTTTGATGGAAGGGCTTCGCTTCTGGCTTCAGACGTATTGTATGCATGATCACAGAGGTGTCAAAATTCTTTAAATCTTCATAACTCCAGACAATTGCTGCAATGTCTTCTTTTAACACCTTAACTATTTCATTTTTGATCTCCTTAGGGCAGGTCTTGACTAAAAAAACATTTCTTTCAGGACCCGAATTAGCCAGATTAATAGATTCGTACTTCCCTCCATCACTTTGTGTTGGCACTCTCTCACGAGCCCGAGGATTAGAGTCAAATATTCTTTCCAAAGCCACCATCCCCTTGGGAATGTTGTTGCTTTTCAAATTCATTATTCCTTCTGTGTCACAACTCTGAGGGTCCCAATCCCCATGATCTCTTTCTGACTCATCTATTATATGTCCTTCGAAGACATCAAAACTTTCCAAGAAGGTGAGTATGTGTTGGTCATCATCGGAGACCTGAAAATTCTAGACATTGTCCGGGACTGCTGGGATTGAGACTAGTTCAACTAAAAAATCTTTTCAACTTGGAGTCCTGCATAGGCTCCAGAGTGCTAGCAGTGACTACAAGGGCATCTGCAATCTGATTGTGTTCCCTAGGAATCAAAGTGATTCCAAAAGCATCAAAATCCTCAATCAAATTCCAAACTCTATTTCTGTAAGCAACCAATCTTTTGTTATGACAAGTATATTGGCTACGGACTTGCTTGACAATTACTTTAGAATCTCCCATAACCATGAGAGATGTGACTTTCTTCTGATGGAAAAACATCAGACCTCGAGCAAGTACTTCATACTCTGCCACATTATTGGTGCATCCAAACTATAACCTATAAGAAGCAAAGTAAGTTTTCCCCTTTGGGTTAGTTAACTCTATCCCTGCTCCACTTCCTAACTTGGACTTAGAGCCATCAAATTTTAGACTCCATAATTGATTTGGAGCCAAGATCTCTTTCTTCTTTAGGGTCATAGGTATCTACTTGCTAGAAGCACGTGGAGGCTCAGACTGGTGCTGGTTATCAAGATTTACAGGTAATTGGGGGTACGGTTCACCAGAAGGTTCTCCTAGATTCAAAATCTATCCAGGAACTAATTCTTGAACCTCCTCTTGGGTCAGATCACGATTTAGTACATTTTTCACCAATTCCTTGGGCATTGGAAGGGTATCTGGGGTAGGTGTAATTGGAAAAGACTGAGATTCCTTGGTCTCTCTTTGTAGTTCAGAGCATAGAACCTAAGTCTGCTCGAGTTGGGAAGATGATTCTTTTTGAGAAAGACTGGCTCTCATAAGGATGGTTGCATCTTTTGCTTCAAATGGAAATTTATTGGTGGAGGTTTGAGGTTGACATTCACAAGCTTCTTCAACCTGGGAGACCTGGTTCAAGATATCTACATAGGATTAACAAGTTAACTCAGAATGATTCTAGTAATGGACCCTACACCAATTGGGAAGCAACAAACTCCACATATCAGCCTCTTTTCCTAGCACCAACCTATCCTGTTGCAAATTTTTGATTAAGACTTGTTGGTTAACTGTAGTCATCAGGTTAGTTTGTTCTAGAGGCAATAGATCATCAAAATGAAGCATAGAGAAAGTCATGATTTCCTCTTGCTTGTAAACTCCTATCTCGGTCTCGAAATAGGCTACCTCATTAGGGGAATCATACTTGGTGATCATGTGTTTGAGCCTAGGCTCATTTTCAATTCTAATCTGGGTTGCTATCCCTTTCCAGGGTAGCCGCATGTGTGAGAAATCCAAGGACAAATACCCACCAATACTTTTCATTAGGTCTTTGCTTAAGAGCATACCATAGATTTCTATGATATCGACAACTTGGATATCCATATAAGTTTGGATCCTTGGATTAGATCCAATTTGTACATAGATATTTTTATGTTCTCCTACCACATCAACTTTCGTTTTGTCTAATTGAATAACCTTTTTGTTAGTTTGGAGTGGACTTAGACCTAACTTCCTAGAAATTGAAAAGGGCATGACATTTCCTGACGCCCCAGAATTTAGTAGATAGTTGTGTAGATTCTTTCCAAATATTCTTAAACTCAAAAGGAAAGGTGGAGTACCAGTCTTACCTTTATAGAGTGTTGCATTCATCTCATTAGTGGGAGTCACCTTTCCTTTCCCTTTTGACCTATCTGCTTCCTCCAAGGCTTTCAACAAAATTTCCTTTTGAGCAGGGCACCACTTCATAACGTCAAAGAATGACATTGAAGTTTTATGCCTCTGCATCTTTGCAATGAAATCAAATTCCAAATCATTCTTTACTTGATACTTAGGAAAGAAAGGTGGACTACCTTTGTTCTGAAAATTTGATGGCCCCTTTGGTGGTGGTGGGTTATTATCCGCATTCTGATTTGGCGGTACCATGTTATTAGGAGGAGCAGATGTGGTGAATGGCCCCTTATTTTTATTTTTGAGGAAATGGCCTCCCTTGGTTTGGAAAGCTTGGGCATCATACACATCTTCCATCGATTCGTTCTCTTCTTGACTAGGAAATGAAGACTCCTCCTCAAATAGCTCATAAGTCATGGCAGTATTAGTAGATCCGCCAATTTTTTTGGGAGCACCTTGTAATGGAGCATCAACTTGGGATATATTAACCATCTCTGGGTAATTCACCTCAGAATGGGCCACAGTATCACGTAGCCTACACCAATTGGTCATAAAGTTGAGGTCTGCCACATTGGCAGTGTGTGGCTTTTCATCACATGCCTGATAATTGTGGGAAACTCCTCCGTTATTGGGTCCAATATTCCATGGCCTATTGTTGTTAGACCTTTGATTGTATCCTCTATTTTTATTTTGGTAGTTTTGGTTAGAGGAATTTTGGCTCTGGAAGTTCCTATTAGTGCTCTAGTTGGTGTTATAATTCTAGTTGGAATTTTGGTTAAAATAACCACCTTGATTTGAATACCCTCCTTGATTTTGAAAGCCTTGGTTTTGGTTCTGAGGAGGGTTCTATCTCAGTTGATCCATATCATTAGAAATCTAAGATAGGGTCTTTTTGAGAGTCTCCATCTCACTAGTCAATTGTAGAGTCTTTTCACTTTTTGTAGTCTTTACTATAGAGGGCTAATTAACAGGATTTCATCCTCCAACTTGATTTTGGTAATTTTGAGTTTGCTGAGAGGAGTCCTGAGGACCATTGGTGAAGGATGGTAGGGGAGGTTGAGCCTGCAACTCAAACATGGGTCCGTATTGGGAATAAGACATCCTTGGGACCATGTTGAACAACAGAGTTGAGTTAAGTATATGATATCCTAAGGGAGGAAGAACTCCTCCTAGACTCCCTGATTGCAAACTTATCTGTTGTTGCAACTTGATGGCTAGATGATAAACTTTGGACAAAGAATCAATTTCATTAGGATTATATCTCCTTTGAAAAAATAAGCTGATCAGAGGATCTACGACCCTCAAATATGCCATGATGGCAATATTCTTAGCAACTAAATAGGGGTCCTGTAATCTCTAATATATTCTTTGAAACCTAGTGTTGAATAAAGGCAATGGTTCGTGATGCTTTTTTCTTGTTGTGGAAAATTGGTGATATAGAATAGAAAGGTCTACATAAACCCTAAACTGATTGATAAAGGCATTTTCCAAGTCTGTCCAACTTCGAATAGACCCTTGGGGTAAGTTTAGATACCAATTGTATGCCATGTTTCCCAAAGAATAGGGGAACAACCTACACACAATGTCATGATGGGCCACCTGAGCACGAGTACAGGCATCCTTAAAAGCCTAT
The DNA here is from genome assembly GCA_007258455.2 of Sequoia sempervirens. Lineage (NCBI taxonomy): Eukaryota > Viridiplantae > Streptophyta > Pinopsida > Cupressales > Cupressaceae > Sequoia > Sequoia sempervirens. The sequence continues at coordinate 10,932 of VDFB02256317.1, read as the reverse complement.
ATGTGCTCTTTGACACTTCTTGATTCTCCATGCATGTACTTAGGTCAAAATATCTCTGGATTCTTTGGCAAATCATGAATACCCCCAGGGATAGTCCCTAATGGAGAGGGGTTATTCACAAAGAAAGCCATAGGTCGTGGTGGTGGAACTGGTTGGATGAGTGGTATAGGTGGATTGGGTGTAAAACCAGGTGGAGTAAGTGGTGGTGAAAATGGTGGGATTAGGACTCTACAAGCTTGGGGTCTATACCTGACAGGAGTTTGGAGTTCAATCAGTGGTTCTAGATTCTAAGAAGATCTCAAAACTTTTTCATACCTATTTGGTGAAAATGACCCAATTCAAGCCAGTTTATTCCTTTAGGCCCTCCTAGCACCAAACCTATTGATGTTTAAAAACAACACAACAACATTAAACAAAATATCCCTATTCTATTTCTCCTGAAAAAGAAAGATAACATATAGTAATCTAACTTCCAAGGTCCTAGTAGTTGGTTCTCAACCATACTGATATGGCTCAATGGTCAATGTAACTGTAATGTGCAAGGGGCCTTTGTTGGTAATAAGAAACAAAACTACATAAAATAAACTAACCTATGTTTGGGGGGTTTAAATAAAGATAAAAAAGATAGATCAGAGCTTTAAAACAGAACATGAACAAAATTACTTCATATCCAAACATGCATACCAATAATGAGTGTTTCTTCATCCAACCACAACCATAGCATGAGACAATCCATAGAATGATCTATACCATTGCATACATCCATAGTGCTAATTCAATAATCATAACCATTCACTAAACTCTACTTTATAATTTGAAACAGATCATCCACTCATCATCAAAATACATATCAAATAGATATAACAACAATTTACATCCACAAATAATTCAATGAGATAATCTTTAAATTCGGTTTCCTCTATTGATTTTCATCAAATAGAAAACACCTAGGCACAACAAAACCACTGACACATGGATTGATTATGAATCATTAGCCTTATCAGATAGGTCCAAACTTGATAACATGAAAACTCATACAAAACTGTAAATAAATGTATCTAAGTTCAACTAAACTTTAAAGTATCTTCTAATAATGATGAAATCCTAAGACTATTTATTGTTCACTATCATCAAGTGACAAATTTTCTTCAATCAGCCGACCTTTACAAAATAGGGCCAAAAAGTACATATAGACATATCGTGCACAAGTTCCTCTCAATCAACAACTTAGATCCACAAATTAAGGAACTGGAACTGAACAAAGGACTGGACTACTAATCTTGAGTTACAAGGATGGAGTGCTCTGTTGCACAAAATTCTGACACCTAAAGAAGAAGGTGGAACTGAGGACAGGAACTAAAGTCAAGTTCATATCAAAGCCCTGCAAAAGAGGATAGAAGAAGATGTGCCAAGTGAAGAAAGCCAACTCATTTCTGCATTACATGCTCAAGGAGGTACTCATCATAATTAAAGAACACTTGTTGAAGAGTATCTGAATTAGGCCCATCCAAACAATCATCCTCAAATTTAATCCTTTCAAATTCTGTTGACACCAATTTCCGTACCTCCTTCACTTTGATCACTTCTCTTCTAGTAGCCTTTGCTTCTTCCCTAATGTCCATAAACCTATCCAATAACATATCCTCTCCATCATCTCCTTTTTGCATCACCTCTTCAAATCTACTCCTCCATTTCTCCCTCATCTTATCCAAAGAAAGATCCTCCTTGATTGAGGTATCTAGATTAAATAAAATAGCCACAATTGCCTCTAATTCATCAATATTTTGATTCAAATCTTTACTCACCTCTTGAATCTCATTTTTATGCTCATGAACCAACTTGGATTTATATCCTATTATACTTACAGTTTTCTCTACAAAATCTGCATTATCATCCTCAAGAATCAACTACTCAAGCAAAGTTGACTTAGGTACCTTGCTAATGTCCTTAAGATTTTTAATATATTCTTTATATTCTTCATCCTACTAGTCTAGACCTTCAGCATGCTGGTTCAAATCCCCCGCCAACTCAAGTGTTGTTTTATAAACCTTGAAACTATTAGTTAATACTTCATCAACCTCTTGATTAAGCTTATCAATCCATCTTTCCAGCATTCCCACCTTACTCTTCATATGCACCAAGTCATCAACTTCCTTCTTTGTTAGTAAGATTGGTGATTCAAGAGCTGTAGCTTGTTGAGAAATTGGAGTTTACACATCTTTTAAAAACTTATGCAATTGATCCAATTGAGCCTTAAACTCATCCTCCTTTTGCTTGTCTTTGATCATCCTAGAATTGGTAGAGGAAGCTACAATATCAATCAAGTTCATTTGTTGGTTTGTTGTAGTTCTCCCCAAATTTACCGTACCCAATTGATAAATAGTCATTTGCATATCCTCCCGGTTCTTATCCACCATTGGTATTGCACATTTAGCAATGATTTCTCATGTGTCTATAAGTTTGGTGGAGTGAAGAACTCTAGCCTTCTTTTTGGGTCTCTCCTTCTCAATTTCCTTCATCATTTCATCCCAATTAAGAGGCTGAGGTTGAACTATTTATTTCTTTTCCAAGTCAAGCTTCAACCAACCAGGAGTTGTAGGAGTAGTGGCTATTTGTGTTGAACAAGAAGTAGCAGTAGTAGAAGATAGAGGTTACAATATTGTATTCTTAGGCTGAGAGTCAACCTCTTGCACATTTTGTTCCTCTTTTTGTGCTTCTTCTTGTGCAAGTTTCTCAGCCTCTTCTTTGTCTTTTTGTTCTTGCAATTTCTTGGCTTCCAGCTCCTTCTTCAGACATTCCTCTTTTGACTTCCTTTCCTCTAACATCTAGTCTCTTTTCCTTTTCAACTCCTCAACATAGTACCATGCTTCTTTGGACTTCTTCTCATGTAGAGCAAGCTCTACAACCTCCTCTCTCTCTCTAGGTGTTCTTGTTCTTCCTTCTTCCTATGAGCCTCCTCCATAGCCTTAAATTTGGCTTCAAGGGATTCTTTCTCTCTTCTCTGGTTGGCCTTTTCTTCCTCAAGATCATAGATCCTTTGCTGCAAAGTAAATTTATCCCTTTCCTCTTTCATTCTAAGCTCCTCCTCCCTTTGTTGTTGTTGCTTAGCCAATTCATCAACAGTAACTCAAGCTTCCAATTCTTGTTGCTTGGTTGATACATCAGATTGTACCTTAGCAACATCTTCCTATTCTTTGGCCAATGCCTCAGCTTGTGCCTTGGAATCCGCTTCCCTTTTAGCATCCTCAAAGAGTTTCCATTGATCCTCTTCTGTTAACACATACTCTGTTCCTGCATCATCTGTTACATCATGAGAAGCCACTACATGAGTTTCTTTATCAGATGGGGTAGCCTCAGAATTTATTGCAATATCATGTATTTCTATTTCAAGCTCCTTCTTGTTCAACAACTCAGCTTCTTTGTGGAGGGTTCCCATGGGTATTCCCTCACTTGGTTGCTTTGTAACAAGGGGTTGAGTGGATGCTTCTCTTGCAACAGATGTTTAAGCATTAGCTTCTGCAATGGTCTCCCCTTCTTGTACATCTAGTAGGTCTTGGGAAACAACCTCCTCTTTTAAATTATAAGGCATAAACTCTAAGGGTTCCTTAGGATCCATCCTCTCTTTTTCCTCTTATATCCTTAAGTGGTACCTGTAGCCTTCCTCTTTTTGGATGGCTCAGCTTCAAGCTGGTTAACCCTCAAACTAACCCATTGCACGCTTCTATCCAAGGTTGGTCTTGAAACTTGTTTTATATCAATAGACTCCTCAACATTCCAATCCATTGGATCAAGATCTTTGGTACCTATCTTATCTGTATCATATTGGGGATTCAAAGTTATCCCATCATCAAACAATGTCTCTGGAATGTCCTCCTTGATCCCATACTCAACCATGAGTGGGATAGATAATCTTTCATAATTTCTTCTCTTGAGATCATACTCGTCTTGCAAATCCATCCAAATGTCCTGCAATAGATTGAAATGTTTGTCAAAGAGACTGGGAAGAAAAGTCTGCATCTTGTGTCTGAGGTCATAATGCTTCCTAGAAGTGTATAAACCCAATTTCAGATAAATCAACTCATCTCAAACAACCTTAGTTGCTACAATGTGTGGACAACTAAATTCTCCCAACTTCATGGGGAACTTATGACAACCAGTCTTGTGTTTTGTACCAAATTTGAAATTAACAGCTAGAGCTTGATAAATGAATTCCATTAACACAACTCTATTGTTGCAGCACCTAGGGAGAAAATGGGGATGACCATCAAAACCTCCCAATCTAAAGTAAGTACATGTGGGGTATTGAATAAACTAGTGTCCCCATTCATTGATAAAGGCCATTGCCTCCCTACTCAATCTGTACCCAACATCTCTAGTGAGCCTATTAATGATACCATAAATGAATACATCATTAACTCTCCTATAATGTGACTTTTATGCTTGCAAGGTGAGCTGATTATAGTGCTCCCACACCTTCTTTTGTCCTTGGGATTCTCCCAATAGTCCCACTGTATTGAGTCTAGGAAAGATCCCCATCCTGGCAGCTGCAAAGATTACATAAGAGGTCATGAAGAAACTCTTGGTTTCTCTCTGTCAGCATCTGATTATGTATGCTCTCTGATACCACCATAGGCTAGTCCAACTGTTGTCTGGCATCCAAGATAGCTTGGATAAATGGGAACATCCATTCTTTAAATTGGGAAGCATCCCTTTTTCCAAATATGCTGGAGAGCAACACGATTATGTCCCCAATCTCTTTGCTGAAGTCTGCCCTTTTAGGCTGGTGAAGAAGCTTAGTCAGAGACTTCTTCTCTACCCTCATCGAGTGCTTGTTCATGTGAGATCTATTGGTTTCTTTGTTGCCACTGTAAAGCTTTAGAGCTTCTGCTTCATTTAGCTTCTTAGGATTTTGGGGAATAGGTGCACCAAACATAAATTTGATCATCTAGGCTGTTAAATCAATGAGAACATTCCCTTATGAATCCACACACTGCCTAGTAGCAGGATTATTGGCCCCAGCTGCTGCTAGTTTCAATTCTGTACATTGAACAAAGAGTGGGAAGATAACAACATGTGCTAGTCCAGATTGGACGATCCTTTATGCCCTTGGTGTAACATCTTCATTAAAGGTTTCATCCACTAGTTCCTCATAGTTGAAAGGGCCTAAGTTGGTATCTGTAATATCCACCCACTCAGAATCAATCTTGCTAGCAGTGAGAGTAGCTTCTCTATGTTTACACCTCAGAGTGTAGGGGAGTTGCTCCACTTTAACCTTTTTTGGCCTGGCTCCCTGCCTTGAAATTTTTGCTAGTTGGCTCCTTTGAGAAGCCTCTTCTGATGCTCCAAACATCTTTCAGTTTCTACAATAAGCTCCTGTATTAGATGAACAAAAGTATAAATCTATTCACCATGTAATACCATCCTCTACTTCCTTAGGATAACTTTCATAGTTAACCAAACCTCGCTTTTATCAGAAGCGAAATCATAGAAATATCATGACATGAAATAATTTTTGACAAATGGTGGGGTGAGAACTGGAAGTAGGACAAGACCAGAACCGAGACTGGAACAAAAACCAAACCATAAACTAATTGCTAGTTCCAAGTTCAACCTCCACTTCAGCTTTGATTCCGCTTTAAGAACAAGCGCAAAGACCTAAAATTAAAAATGACCATAAGTGAAACCATTTTACGAATGAATCCCGATACTAAACATCCTCGGGACAAGTTTGGTCCCAAGCCCGCTTCCGTCAGTTTTACCATAAAAACAGAGCACCTCATTAAAGACATGGTCACATGGATCTAAGGACCTAGGTCACATGATTTACAAGGCAATCCAAAATAGGACCTAACCCCCACACCTCAACCATACAAAAACTAATTTAAACCTAGAGGAAACTATTTTGTAAAGGTTATTGAGCAAACCCTAGTTTGCACGATACGCCGACTCAAAAATTTAGGGCATCACAAACCCATCACAGAAAACATAGAATCGACACAAAATCAAGATCAAAAGGGTTCTCAAATGGATTTTAAACACTTAAAGTACAAAAAACCCTATTAAACGGAAGCCATAATTAGAAACTAGGGCACGACAAAACCCACATGCCGCAAAAAGCGACAACAAACAGAATGCGACAAATGGAAAAAAGGAAAATAGAACAGAAAACGAAGAAGGACAAAAACAAACAAAAAGAAAACAAGAAAATAAGTGAAGAATTCACAGAAGAAGATTTTATTAACGCGCGAGAAAACAAAATGCAAAACGCGAAGACAAAATGAAAAAATAGAACGGGAAAAGAAAGGAGAAGAGACCCTACCTTAAAATGTTCATAAGGAAATCCCGAAATCAAATAGAGATTCACTCCGTAACGCCTCCACAATCAAATCACTTCTCTCACAGTTCACCCGACTCTGGTTTGCTAAAATAGTTTAGATAATAAGGATAATGAGTTAGTTAATCGTAATTATGGTTTTAAAAATGATTTCATGCATGTGAATGACCTGCAATTAATGCAATAAAGATGGTAGGTCAAGCGTAGTGAACCACACAAACAAATAATTAATTCCTATGGACACCAAAGGTAGATCGGACGTGGACTCGAATCCATAATGAAACAAGAGAGCTTTGATAAGTTCCTCATCTAATTCCAAACCCTGTTCTAGTCCCGTGACAAAAAAAAACTGACAACAAAAGGAAATGGGGGCAGGATTGGGTCCAAAACTGAAATTGGAACCTTTAAAGTAGCACATTCAATTCCAACCTCGGTTCCGCTCTTGACAAAACAAGAAGAAAAATGAAGACAACAACAACAAGCAACGAGAATCGAGGTTGGAACAAAACCAAACCCAGCCCAAACATGAACAAAAACAAACAACAAAGCAAATGATCGGAGTTGGAATTGAGACAGAAACAAGAACCAAAACTTTGAAAAAAGTTCCAAATTCACTTCCAACTCCAGTTTCGTGTCCACTCGGGCTTAAAAAAAACACAAGGAAAACGACAAATGACTCGAGTGAAGAATAATCCCAAGAGCCCAAAACACGCCGACAGACAATGAAAAGAACAAGGAAAAAAGGCGGAACCAGAGGCAGAAAAAAAACCGAACTAGGAACCTTGGAAAAGTTCAGAATCTAGTTTTGCCTCTAGCTCCGCTTCCGATAGAGCAAAAGAAAGAAAGAATTAGGAGCAAAACAAAAAACTCCTAAGACACAAAAAGAAACCAAAGACAAAAAAGAAAACAAAAGGGGGACCCATTTTATTCCAAAAATAAAATGGGGTGGTTATGCAAGGCATAACAGGAGGGAAGCTAATGACAGAGCTGAAGATAGACACTGACACCTCATTGAACAAGCAATGACAGATATAATATTTCATTATATGCTTTATTTTTATCTTCAGTTGAATAGCTTATTTCTTATGTTGTATCAATGTAATCCAGTCATTCCCACGACTTGTTTGGGACTTCTAAGCATTCATTTATCCTTCCTAGCATGAAACAACAATGGTTATGCCATCTTGTATGCTCCTTGATTTCAAAATGAATAAAATACAACATACTATGCAATTTTGATGTATTTTCTGTGTTGTGAATTTTGCATAATCAACTAGATTCTATTTGAAATACTTCATTGCAAATGAATTATCAGCATAAAATGAATGTACCTTTCACCTTAGATGTAACAAACAATTCTAGCTCTACCAAAATGAGCTGAAGGTAGAAATTTTGGTAACATTCTGACGATTTCTGCTGGATGGTTACCTGTTAAGCATGCTAGATTAGTTGCCTTGATTATCCATTGGGCATAGAGTCAATTCTTCTGTCCTTTTGACTCAAAAACTTTTGTAAACAAAAAACAAAACTGAAAGAAACCAGCATAACTCTATTTAAGACAGAGTCAGAAAACTTTGTAGAATCTACACTTATTGAAAACAAAATTGAACTAAAATGAAACTATTGTGCAATGAGCACTTATTGAAAACAAAAAACTATTCTACTATATACTTTTGCAAACTTTTGATACTTAGTAACATTTTTTGAGGTGAATCCTGTTGATAGGGATTGGAAACACCTCACCATCCAACTTTGAGAGCTGGAATGAATTATGTTGTTTGCATTCTGTTATGATATATGGGCCATCCCACATGGCATCAAACTTTGTATGTTTTCTTGGTCTTCTCTTGAGTTTGTCTCATTTAAATACTAAATCTCCCTCTCTGAAAGTTCTCAGGACAACTTTTCTATCAAATGTCCTTTTCATTTGAGCTTGATGAACTTCCAAATTTCTTAATGCCTCTTTTCTTGTTTCTTCTAGCTCCATAAGTTGTGCAAGCCTAATTTCCATAGGTTCTTCATCAAGCAATTCCATTTCCTTGATCATACTTAATTTAGGCAACTCAATTGAGATAGGAATTTTAGCTTCTTTACCAAATGTTAGAACGTAAGGTGAATTACCTATTGCTCTTTTAGGTGCGATCCTATCAGCCCAAAGGGCTAGTTTCAACTTCTCATGCTAGGTTCTCTAATTATCTTGGTTTGCCTTCTTTATGATCTTTATTAAATTCTTGTTAGTGGACTCTCCTTTGTCCATTACCCTAAGGGTAATTGTTTGAAGAAGTATTCAAATAAATATTATGTTTTACTAACCAATCTGAAACTTTTAAACCTATGAATGCTAAAGAATTATCATAAATTATTGAATCTGGTGTACCAAACTTGGAAACCAAGTCTTGATAAAAATTCAAGATAGATGTTTCATTTGCATCCTTCAGTGCAACTGCTTCAGTCCACTTTGTGAAGTAGTCTGTTGCTATTAATATCCAATTATGCCTAACACTTGAAGGTGGATTTATGGGACTAATGAAGTCTAGTCCCCACTTTCTGAAAGGCTATTCCACTTGAATTGGATGTAAAGGTAGAGCTACAAGCTTTTATTTTCCTGCAAACACTGCACAATTGTTACATTTTCTGACCCAAGCATGGGCATCTTTAAATAATTCAGGCCAATAATACCCAGCTCTCATTATCTTCAGAGTTGTTGTTCTTTGTGCAAAGTGGCCTCCAGAGGGCCCGTCATGAAACTCATTCAAAAAAAATTCAATTTGTTTTGGTTCAACACATCTAAGCATAAAATTATGAAAATATCTCTTGTATAAATTTCCATCAATTACAACATATGGAATGGCTTGAAGCTTGTAATACCTTCGTTTGGACTTGTCCAAACCTGATAGTCACCTATATGCAGATAATGTACCATCTATTGAATCCAATTTGTTGTTGTAACTGGAACAACAACATGTTCCTCATTATTAAGCACTATTTCAACTTGTTGATCGACTGTTTGGCTATTTTCATCATTAACATCAAGTTGTTCACATAGGCCCTTGCCTCTAACTAGCTTGGTGACCTTAATTTCAATGTCATATTCCATAGATTTTGTGATCCAACCTACTCTTTTATCATTAATATCTTTGTTGAGCAAAAAATCTTTGATTGTTGGATGAGCGACCAACAACTGTATTTTATTATTTGACAACATATGCCTAATTTTTTTAAGGCTTCTTACTACAACTAATACATGCTTCTCGACAAATAAATATTTAGCTTCATAATCATGCAAAATTTGACTAAATAAAGCCACACGCTACTCTAGTCCTCCGTTTCACTGAAAGAGCATGGCTGAAATTGTATCAACACTCCCAAATGCATATAAAATGAAATGTTTATCAAAATTTGGATTAATAAGTGTTGGGGCTGCTACAAGTGCCTCTTTAATTTGTTCAAAACTATTCTTACCTTCCTTTTTCTAGCTGAATTGAATGTTTTTCTTCAGCATGGTTGTAAGTGGCTGCAATAAAGTTGCAATGTTAGGAATGAATCTCCTAACAAAATTAATCCTGCCTAGGAAACTCTGCTAACCTTTCTTATGTGCAGGAAGGGGTAAAGCTAAAATTGCAGTGATTCTTTTTGGGTCAATGGTGATACCGTGCTTTGAAACAATATGACCCAAAAGATTTCCTTCATGGACTGCAAAAATGCTCTTTTTGTAGTTTAGTGACACCTCGTACTCTCTACATCTTTCAAAGATCTGCCTTAAATGCACAAAATGTTCATCAACTTTCTTTGAAAATACAATAATATCAACTAAGTATACTGAAAAAACCTGTTAATAAGGCCTTGAAAGGCAATATCCATTGCCCTTTGAAACGTTTCCCCTACATTAGACAATCCAAAGGGCATCTTTTTGTAAGCCATTGTACCCCACTTTGTGGTAAAGGTTATTTTATATTGGTCCTCTTCTTTAACCAAAATCTAGTTATACCCTGAATAACCATTCGACAATGAGAACCTTTTTGAACCTGAAACAACTTGCAATATCTACTCCATTGAAGGCAGCAGATAGTGATCTTTGAGTGAAGCTTTGTTTAGATAACGAAAATCCACACACAACCTTATCTTTTCGTTCTTCTTCTTGACATGCACCAAGTTAGAAACCCAAGAGGTGTGCTTTATTGAAAAGATAATACTACCTTCAATCAACTTGTTTAATTTTGTTTTCATATGGTGTTCCAGCTTGGGATACAATGGCCTTTGCTTTTGTCCTACTGGTTTTGCGTTGGATTCTAGCTCAATTATGTGTTGAGCTAACTCTAGGTTAAGACCCTTCAGATCTCCATACTTCCAAGTGAATATGTCACCGAATTCTTGGCAAAGCAAGACAAAGGCTTGTTTTTTTGCTTTGGTACATAATTTTCCAAGCTTAAGAAGCTTGTCTTTAAAAATTTTAATTGGTTCACAGTGCTCTTCTTTCACTGTGATGTTGGACCTATCTTTTCTAACATGATCATCAGTGTTGAAAATTGATTCAAGGGTCACCAATCCCTTAGGTAGCTTATTAGATTTCAATTGCAAGATATGATTCTCGTATTGTT